>CAUJNA010002335.1:1837290-2009790 GCA_963377175.1 Effrenium voratum | reverse complement strand
AAGAACCAGGGCTTCAAATCCCCAAACCACCAATCCACGATTGCAGGGAAGCTGATTTAAGATGTTTTGTTTAAACGGACGGAAGCCAAGGGATGGGCCGTTTCCTGCCTGTCCGGTCTCGGAGGTTCTGGGCCTTTGGGTCGGGCCTCACCACCCAGGACAAGTCGCTGCTCAGCTCACGGGAGTCGGTTGGCGTTTGCCAGTTCACAAACCACAGCCACAAACCACCTTGATGGCGCAGAGAGAGAGAGAGAGAGAACCCACAAACCGCACCACAAGTGGATGCCACCCTTCCGCTTTTTGTTTGGGTTGTAAAGTGCGCAACCCCCAATGGGCCTTTGCGACCCTAAACCTGAGAAATGCATGTTTCCCTTCGTGCATGCAAGAGACATGACGGTGGGGCCGCATTTCCCAGTTGGCGGGGAAGCGCATGTCTGGCGCATAGATGCCTAGATGCCCGGGTTGGGTAGAGTTGGTGTAAACAACCAGCCACTGGCCCCATTGTATGGTCCAAGTCAGGCTCAAACGGCAGCATGAGAATGGGAACATGGGCGTTCCTGACTGGCTCTTTGCATGCAGCGATGGCGCAAAATACAATTTTGAGAGGCCCAAGAACACACTAGATATTATGAAAGGCCGGCGTGTTGCAGATTTGGTTTGGCTCATGCACTCTTTTTATTTGTTTTGAGGGGTTCTGGTTTGGAGTCAAGCACCACGAAACGGGTGCCCTGTCTTTCGCGTGGCCACGGGAGGTGGTTGCTAGTTCTCGTATGCCTTCCAGGAATTCGCTTCATCGCAGCGTCACCGCAATGAAAACAGTCATGAGGATGGGAATCAGTCACTTTGGTTTTCACAACCATGAGTACGTGCCAGAACTTTGATTCGTTTGCGGCTGTGAACGTCGAAGGCTGATTTTATCTGTCAAAACACTGACTAATTACCCTATCACCGGCAGAGTAACAAGTACATAATGCCCGTGGCTCAGGTCGTCGCCATGGACGGAGAACACGACCTTCAAGAGCTTCTCGGCGGTTTGCCATTTGCGGCAGCGCAACCATGAAGCCAATTTCGCCAACCGGATCGGCAACCAATAGCAGTCGATATTGCAGACAGAGACAGACAGACACAGACAGAGACATACTGAGACATACAGAGACATACAGACAGACATAGACAGAGACAGAGACAGAGAGACAGACAGAGAGACAGACAGAGAGACAGACAAACAAGCAAGCATACAAACAAACAAGTAAAGTAATCACTTAGTGTCTACCTAGGTAGAGAACCAACTAACTAGCTAGCTAGCTGACTAACTGACTAACCAAGCAATTGACTAACAGCAAAGCAAAACAAAAGAAAACAAAGCGAACCGAACCACCACAAAACGGAACAAAGCAAAACAAAGCAAACGACAACCCCAGAATAAAAATATTTTACTCCGGACAAGTTTGCTTGGCTAAACAGGACTGCAACCACACAGGCATCAAAAAGCCAATCAGACGGTGTGCGGGGCCTCAAGCATGCTGCTTTCTGATGCGACGGCAAAGAAACTCAGTCAAACCAAAGTGCAACCAAGACAGCACTGACCCCTAAACAATAGCATCCTTTGGTGTTAGCGAAATCACGCTTCCTGGTTAGTGGGAATTCTCTTCATCCGCTTCGAGGGACTAGGCAGCTGAAAATCAGCTGAACATCTGGGTCAGGTGTTGCCAACGCCATACAAAGTCTATGCGCATCTTCCTCATCCTGGGTCTTGAGCTTCAGAGGCTGCAGGCTTCTTCCGCGCGTGCTCTCTAGAGGCGCGATTTGGTGCTCATGGCGCGTGGACCTTGTCCTTGTCATCAAACAAACAGCCAAGCGTTTTGTTTTGCACCTGCGAAATGCCGCAAAACAAACGCCCGGGAAGGCGGCGTAACTTATCATCAAAAATACTTGGAGCGCGTGCAAACCTGGTTTTGAAAAAGGTCATCAGCAGCAGCATTGCCTGGCTCATTGCTTGCTCTGGTTCGGCACCTCAGTCTGTCGCAGCTGTCTGTCACGCCACTGGAAGCCTCAGTGTCTGTCACACCTGTCCGTTGCACGGAGAGGACCTGTTGGGTGGGGAACAAACAAACAAACAAACAAACAAACAAACAAGCAAGCAAGCAATCAAACAAACAAACAAACAAACAAACAAACAAACAAACACACAAACAAACAAAGACACAAACCTGGCGGCGCCGGTTTCTTCGACCGCAACCCCCACGCAGAAAGGCAACTTGCGCATCGCGGACCCGCGGAACATCGCTGAGTTGACCAACGCTTCGGTGGCCTGGCTGTGATGGAGGTTGTTTCTTGTGGGTGTGTTTGTCGTTTTGGATTGCCTTTGGTTGAGTTTAAGGGGAAGCCAAAAGGCACGCTGAGGGCGTCGAAGCCAATTTGGAGGTCCCCTATTTTGACGTACTCACGTTTCTCCTATCACTTCTTTTTAAAGCGAAGACCAGAATGGAATAGGGGCGGCCCACTCCCTTCCCCTCAAAACTATAAAGTTCAATCAGGAAACCAACGACTTTTGGGTTCATCCCCTTGTTTGTGACATGCCTACTGATAGCTGCCGCGCTGGCGCGCGAGGTGCCCAAGGGAGCGGAGTTCTTCTTTGACACCGTCTGGGACCAGGCGGTGCTTCTGCACCTTCGACCAGGGTGGGGGGAGAAGTTTTGACCGTGGCACCTCGAGTTGCTTTGGTTTGTGCTGGTTTTCCCTTCAAATGCAAACCAATAAAGGGTGCCTTTGTTCCACGGCCATTGCTTGTTTGGGTCGGTTGAGGGTTTGAGGTGGGCTTGGGCCGGCTTGGGCTAAATGGTTTCAATTCTCCCTTTGATGTTTGAGGTAATGTGGTTTTGACAGCACCCCCGACACCCATCGATCAAGAAATGGAACCCGGTTAGCCATGAACGTCCGCATGTTTGTTGTGTTTGTGTTTCGGAGGGGCGGGGAGCAGCAAATGAGCAAATGGCAAAACTATGATAAACCATTCTAAGGAGTACTTTCTAGCCATATGTGCCAAAACGTGGAGCCCAAGGAACCTCCTTTTAGGAGGGCCTCCTGTTTGGACTTTGTGCTAATCTTCGAGAGGGGATGATTTTGAGTTGCTTTCTTTTTCCAGACCCTGGATCATCGATTTCCGCTTCCACATGAATTCCAACTGATTCACATCATGTGCTTAGCTCTAAGCTGCCTCATTTTCGGATTGCGGAATTATGTGTCTCTGTGTGCTGAGGGTACTTTTGAAGGGGGGTGGTTTAAAGGGAGATCAACGGGAAACCGGAAACCACCATTTTGGGCATTCGGGGGTTTCCCTTATTTTGACGCATGCTTGGTTCGGCCGGCATCCGAGGCGCCGCACCCGCAATGCGACCGCGCTGGATGCTCAGTTGCGGCCCGGCATGCACTGAGAAAAACAAGAGAGAGGGGAGCCCAGGCAAAGGAAGCGCTGGAATTCAAGTTTCGCAAAGTTTCCACGGGCCCCTAAAGATGGGGTTGCACCAAAAAATAGATATGGGTTAAACCCCATCTCATATTTGAAGGGTCACGGAGACTCCAGGTGTTGCCCTTTCTAGGGCCTGATTCGCCCCATCGCCGTGTTTACTTTTGAGGTTTAATCTTTGTTGGTGGTGTGATGCTGGCGGGGGGCCCTGGGGGGAGGACAAGGTGTGCACTGTTTGCTGGGGCAAACATATGGCATGCCAAGAGGAGTGAGTAGCACACAAACACACACACACACACATTCCGTTTGGGTGGCTGGGTCTAGCAATCTTTCAGCACGCTTGACTGACAACAGGTGAGGTTCTGTGAATGAAGTGAATCCCCTGTCCCCTCTGTCCGGAAAGGCCATACACGTTCGTCACGTGTGGCCAGTCTCATGGCGTGTCCCGGTGAAAGGACGAACGGACTCATTCGCCCTGGTCTTTTGTACATCGGGGTCTGGGTGCCGTTTCCTCGCCCAATTGCCTGTGTGTTCACACAAGGCAGCCTTGCCACCCACGCTGCACAGGACGTTCCTTCTCGACAGAGACATTGCATGGGGCCAGCAAGCCTAACTTTTAGTAGGGGATCATGTTTGGGTGGTTTCCACAATTGCCAGATAGGAAGAAACTAGAAGCCAACCATCTTGTCCCCTAGTTTTGTTCACACCTATCACATTTCAAGCTCAAGGCTAGGGGCAGATAGGACCCCAGGTCCGGGAGTTGTCGTGCCCGGAGCTATGAGGCGCCCCGCTATCCAGAGGTTTACTTGTTGCTGACCTCCCGGTACAAGTGTTGTTCCATAGGCTGTGGCCCATGGCTGAAGTGGGTGAGCGCCTTTTTTGCGAGTCCTCCCTTGGAGGTGGGTTTTAAATGGACACCAAAAAGACAACTCTTTATTTTGTCCTAGCTCTCAGGGCACCCTTTGATCCTATTTGGGCCTCCCCCCACAGGTTTTTCCCTCATTTTTTTGGAGGGCTGGGGGGCTGTTGGGCCGTGAGGCTGTTGGGCTGTTGGTGGTTTGTTGGGCTCTTGCTTTTGCTGGGCTTTTGGGCTGTTCTGTTGGGCTGTTGTACTGGCTGTTTGGGTTGTTGGGCTGTTGCTGGTGGGGGGCTCCTGTTTGAAGACACGGCCAAGCGGATTGCCCGTTTTCAGTCCAGGTGGTGGACTTTGCTGCGGCGCCAGCTGGAGGTGTCGCCTATGACGGCGGACACCTGCGCCGATGTCCACGGCTGCGCCGCTCGGAGCGAGCGAGAAGGGAGCGTAGGATAAACACGTGTTTACTTAGAGCACGCCCTCGGTGTAGAACATATGTTCCCAAAAAAGGGAGCCTTTAAAATGGGAATGTCCACTTGGTCACCCCTTAGAACTGCTCAAAAGGTGGGTTCTCAACTTAACCCCTCAAGTTCATTGTGGGCCACTTACAAAAGGGCCCAACTCTCGTGAATGGCCCGTGCGTTTGCTGGTCGGGATTTTGGGTCCACTGGCCAGGCGATGTTTGGTGCTTGGGTATTTGTGAGTTTGTGTGTTTTCGTGCGTTTTCGTGTGTGTTCGCTCTTGCGCAATTGCGTTCCTTTGTGTGGGCGCCCCCCCAATTGCCAAACAGGGGTTCTCATGAGGCCTCCAGCTTTCATCAGCCGAGGTGGCAGTGACCGAGGATTCCGACTGCATTTGCACCACTCCTCCTCCGCCTCCGCCCTCGCTGGCGGCGGTAGTGGTCTAGTGCCAAGGCTCCGACTAAGATTGTTTCAAGAAAGCATTTCAAAGCAATCTTGTGTGCCTGTTCCCGTCATAGCCCAAGTTTTGATAAGCACGTTCACGGCAAACCCGTTTTGATTGAGGCCAGTCGAACCTTGTTGCGACTAAGCCTGCCATGCCCAAAAATGTCAATTCAACCCAAAAAAGGCTACCAGGATGATTGTGTCGGTCCCTTGGACATGGCCCAGGGGCGGGGGTGAGTGGGTGGGTGGGTGAGTTGAAGCAACCGTTGCCTTGGGCGATGTTGGCGTGAGCTGCAATCGGCGGTTCCCCGCGCATGGGGCTTTATTTCGCCGTTTGTTGTCAAAAGACTCTGGGGAAACCAGAGTGGACTGGTGGGAAGGTCATTACTCCAGGAAGCTTCCGACATGCCCCTTTGCAATTCAGGAGGCTGGTCATGCCCTTGACCAGACCACGAATAGTTAACGTGGTCAGCCAGAACCCTCCATGAAACACAGCCTTGATCTGGCCACATGCACAGAAACTGCCGGTTTGATGCCATGTTTGAAGTGTCAGCTGAGCACACAGAACGCAAAACAAAGAAAACACCAAACGCAATCCCACCCTGGAACCAACGCTCAGATTCAAACCCTTCCAACCGCCAGGCGCAGCCACGACCGCCACACCCAGACAGCCGCATGTGCTTGGCATGGCGCGCTTCTGGGCTTCGGCGTTCCGCTACGTCCAGCTGAGTGACCAAAAGCCGCTTTTGGCCATAGGTGGTTCTTCTACAAATCCCCTGCATGTTAGCAGAACCCTTTGGCCGTCAATGGGGTGAAACGGGCTCGGCCGGTTCGGCACAACGCCTTGGCAAAAAGGACAGTTTGCGATGGCACAGGTATCGACCTAGGCAAAAATCTGCTTTTTACTCTTTCACCAGGTGAAAGAGTCAAGACGCTTTTCAACTTTTCAACTTTTCAATTTTCGACCCTCTTTTGGATTTTGCCTTTTCGACTTTCGACTTTTCAGGTCTCGACCGACTATGTTTTTGAAATTTCGACCTTGGCATTTCGACTCAAATTTTGACCTGCCTTAGTTTCGATCGACTTTTCCTTGTTTCACTTTCAACTTTTCCGGAATTCAACCCTGCCTTTTCGACTTGTCTGATCTTGACTTTTTGACTTTTTTTACTAATCCGACCTACTTTTGCACTTTCGCTGACTGTTTTCTTCCACGTGCTAAGACGTGCTGACAAAATCAAAGCAAAATAAGGAGCTTTTCCCTGTCAAAGTGTGTACCACACCCAGTCTACAAAGTGACTCCGGCCTTTTGAGGGGTGGCGGATCGAAGCCCATTGTCCCGGCCTCAGAACTTTACCACTGCGTCCACCGAGGCAAATTATAGAGACCACCCAAAGTGCAGAATTGATCATTGAAAAAAACACTCAAAGGGCGCTCATAACTGAATGATATCCAAGGGCTCAGGTGGTAAGTAGGATTAGACGAATTAGGTTTAAAGTCGAAAAGTCGGAGTGTCCCTCGCCGACCTTCTTAAGCTGGCAGACAGGCAGCCCTATCGCAGGAAGACAGCCTTTGCAGACAGCAATGGCTGGAAACATCAGCAGTGAGTGCTAGAGAACGTCTTCACTTTCAAGCTGTGGTTTGACTTTGTGTCTCACTTTGCACTTGTTGTTTGGCTTTGGGCGCCTTTGATTTGACAGGTTCGTGACTTTTCCGCTAAGCCCATATGTTCGTGTCAGTGCTGGCAATTCCGCTAGAGATGCCAATCAGATTCCTCTTTATACCTCAAAAAGATAAACTCTGAAGTCAGACTTCTCTGAACAACTCAGAACATTATTCACCTTTATCACCTGTTTTGCTCAGAGAAAAAGCAGAACTTGCGGATTCACATCATCGAGATTTCTGAATCTGCAGCACTTGCTTCACTAAAAAGACTTCATCTTTCACATTTACTGAAGCATCAGAAAACTAGGAATGACGAGAACTATGTTCAAGGTCTCCAGCTGGGTGCTTAAGTTTCGGGAAGTTCAATCTCCCTTAAGTAAATAATACACATTTAGGGCAGTCAAAGAATCACTGGTGTCAGCTGATTTCGGGGATCCACACCCTTGTGCACTAGGTTTGTGGATGCATCCTTCAAGGAACCCGGCTAAACATCCAGTTTTCAGCTGTGTCCACTTTTGATGGAGGTTCCGCAGCCTTGAGCCCACAGGCCCGAGCAAGTACATCAGCCATCCTTGCATGCGTTTTTGTCTTGGGGGAAAGGGATGCGTTTTGTTTGAGGGAGGTCGCCCGCACGAAGTCATGCTGTTGGTGGCAGAAAGCCGCGATGTCCCAATCTGGAGTTTTGCAACCGATGAGCTAGAGGGTTCTTCAGGGTTGCTCTGAGCCTCTTAAAGCTAACCAAACACGGGTGGAGATGTGATATGGTTCCCTCTGTTCCGCTTTGCCAATACCCGAGTTTCTACCCTTGTGCCTTGACCTTTCCTTGGGTGGTTTCCAGGAGTTTGGCTTCGCAGCTCTCTCGCCGCCTTGCACCTTCGGCCCAAGTCTCAGGGCCGTGGGTCCCCACGGCGAAGCGGGGGGAGCGAGCGGAGCGAGCGGAGCCGCGAGCCATGCGGCTGCTTCTGGTGCTGCTGGTGGGCTGGGCGGCGGACACCCGGCTTGAGAAGCACGGGCGGGGGGGGGGGGGGGTAGGAGGGCTCATCAGCATCCTTCACTGGCACCCTATCAATCCCAGGTTTGGTCGGACTAAAAGTGGCCCGCGACTGCCTACAGAGGGCCAGCGTGGTCGCATGGGAGTGGGGCGCGTTGCCTGGAATGTGCATTTGGCACATGGTTGCTGACATGTTGTTCTTGTTTGTGTTTTTCGAGTTGCTTTGGAATGTTGATGTGCTGCGTTCCGTTTTGCAAACTTTGGAGGTCCTCGAGTTTCCTTTACAAATTCCCATCTGGAACTGTCCCCTACTATTGGCAATTCTTGTGTTTTTTTGCCAAGACTGAACCTGGGATTTAGTGTGTGTTTTGGATTTGCATGAGGGACATGGTTGGGCTACATGGCCAATCTGATCCTCACTGTTGAAACAATCAACATTCCTTTGGCTAAACTCCGGGCAAGTGTCTGAAGATAGTTGTTTGATTTTCATGCATGTTGTGTGAAGTTTATATGCGTTGCCGAATTGTCTATGCATGTTCTATGCACGTGTTCATGCATTTTGAAAAAGCGCATGGAAAGCGCGTAGAAACCCAGGGAAAGTGCATAAGAAATACGTAGATAAGTCATAAGAATCAACAACGCATAAGAAGTGCATGCACAAGTACATAGGACATACATAGAACATGCATAGAAAACGCGTAGAACACGCATAGACAATTCATAGAACATTCATTGACCAACCATAGAAAACTCAGGACATTCATGGAAACATACAAAACACAGGACATTCACATAGGTTCTAGGATATATTGAGGGCTGCTACATGCCAGACATGCATGCACCATGTGCTCTACAAATTTGCTGCCAACGGCACGGGTGCATTTGCGAACTAAGAGGAGGGCCATCAGCCCTGACCATCACTGGCAGCAAATGTACAACAACCAAGGACCGCAAGATTCAATTTCAACAGGTGGGAGTCTGAGATTAAGCCTTGGCAATTCTAAAATTTAAAATTGCCAGTGCGAAGTTAAGTACTGGAAACCGAAGATTCAGTCTCGGCAATACTAAATTTAGGGTTGGCAGCGCTAAACTAAGTTCTGTAAATCTAGGAGTAAGTCTTTACAAAATCAAATTTAATAGTAGGGGACAGTCCCATTCTGGGAAATTCGCATGAAAATTCGAGGAATTTCGAGGACATCTAAAAAATCACAAAAGAACGCAGTAAATGCAAGATTTAACAAACAAAAATGGAAAAACAACAACAAAATGCCAGCAACCAATTCCCAAATCGATCTCGTTTGAAACTACAAGGTGCAAGCTCAAAAAGACATGAGCGCTCAAAAACATGAGAAACAAAAACAAACATGATGAGATTTCGAGTTTTCCTGTTTTCTCCTTGGGTGGTCAGGTTTTTGCGAATTTTCGGGCTGCCGTTTTTCCGGATTTGTCGCGCCAGTTGTGCTTTCTAGATGTTTTTCATTTTTGTGTTTTTTGTTGAATGCTCACGCGTCGCGTTTGTCGTTCAAATGTTCATGTGTTTTTGCTGAATTTTGAATTTTGAATGTTCGTTTGTGTTCTTTGAGCTTTCGCACGTTTCGCACTTTTCGATGTGTTAAATTCACAATTTTTGCCGTGTTGTCATTGGATGAGCCTTGGCATTTGCAAATTTCATCCCCAACCCCACCCAATTACACGTTACTATGCTTAAGTAAGTACTATAACAGTCTATTTGTTTGTAGCATACTTCCTACCAAAATTCGCGGAGGGCCTGGACTTTTCGATGTTTGATGATTTTGTTATTTCCCGAAAGCATTGCGAAGGGTTCTTCCGGTAAAATCGCCAGCCTTATCACACAGCTAAACTTGCACGAGCCAACTTGCACGAGCCAACTTGCACGAGCCAACTTGCCCGAGCCAACTTACACGAGCCAACTTACACGAGCCAACTTGCCCGAGCCAACTTGCACAGCCAACTTACACGAGCCAACTTGCACGAGCCAACTTGCTCGAGCCAACTTGCACAGCCAACTTACACGAGCCAACTTGCACGAGCCAACTTGCATGAGTCAACTTGCACGAGCCAACTTACACGAGCCAAACAACTTGCACGAGATATCACACAGCCAAACTTGCACGAGACATTTGGACACGAAAGTAATTAGTTAGTCTCTTAAGGCGGCGCGGTGGGACCGAACCCACCCTGCGAAAATGACACCCTCTGCGGGGATTGGCGTGGTCGATGTCCAAAAACTGAGGACTTTTTACGGTTTCTGTTTTGCCCGCGCGGCCCTCTGCGTGGATTGGCGTGGTCGATGTGCAAAAACTGAGGACTGCTTACGATTTCTGAGGTGCGCGTGCGACCCTCTGCGGGGATTGGCGTGGTCGATGCGCAAAAACAGGATTTTTTGTTTGATTTCTGACTTGCCCGCGCGAACCTGTGCGAGGATTGGCGTGGTCGACGTGCAAAAGCTGAGGACTTTTTACGGTTTCTGACTTGCCCGCGTTACCCTCTGCGTGGATTGGCGTGGTCGATGTGCAAAAACTGAGGACTTTTTCTATACATAAAGATGTCTCTATGAGCCCCCGAGTTTGATGGTTGAGCCCGAAGATCAGCTGCCCTTCTGCAACACCCCCAATCCCACACCACCAGAGGCTCACTAAGCCCACCTACCCTCCCTCCTCATGTCTCCTTGGGGCAATTGTTGAAGAGTTTAAAAACGAGGCTGCTGACTACAATGTGGTGAACTTGGACAACCACACCTTGAAGCTGTTGGTCGGCAAAGACTTGCCCGCTTTCGTGCGCTTTGATCGAGATTATCCCTACGGCGAGAAGGCGGGTGAATGGGCGAATGGCCACGAGTGCGCCCAGCATCCCTGAGGCGGATGCCTTTAAGGCGCTGGCACAAACTGCCGTGGGCGCCAAGGCGTGGACGGGGGACGGAAGCTGGGCGTGGGAGAGATGCCCCGCAGGTTTGGACGTCTCCCAGTCACAAACACGTTGGCTGAAATGATGGGGCTGAAATGCCCAAGCCAAGTTTCAGCGATTGCAGCCTGCGAAGTGGCCCCCAGAAAGCAAGCCAGTCAATCTCATTGGTCCCGATGCCCTTCGGCTGAACGTCTCTTGCCCGAATGAGGGTGCACTTCCATTTGCTTAAGAATATTTTGCATTTTCCGCTGTTGGCTTTAAAGGAAATACCGGTTATTTTTCCCAGGGAATTAAGCAAATCGACATGATGGACATGTTTGAACATTGATTTGTTCAACGAATCGAATGAGGTGTCAACGGGCGCCATTCTGCTGGCATTTCTTGAGTTTCAGGCCCAAACTGTGCACTGGGCTGTGAGGAAAGCGTGTCAAAGCAGGGTTCCCCCTTCCCCCCCAAAATGAGTGGTTGCTTTTTAGGTTCCCTGAAATACCACCCAAAAGGGGGTCCACAAGAAGCACACACACACAGACGAGCACTCCTATGTACTGTCGGGGGTTGGGCATGTTTGCGAGGCTCACATAATAGACGCAGCCGCAGTGTGGGAGCATCGCTGGTCATTGAGACATGCACTGCCATTCAGGCTTGTGCCAGAATTGCTTGAGCAAACAGTCCCTGCTCCAAGGGAAAGTCAAAAGGGGGGTGGTTTATGCCAAAAGCAGGTTGACAGCAAGCCAGTGAGTTTTGGGCAGCCTTTGCAGATTCTCATCGGGAGCGTCGGCATCTCCACCTACGGAGAGAAGATGAACCAGGACAATGCTTCGGTCATCCTAGCAGTCCAAAAGCGGAAGCTCTTCCTTCCTTCCTTCCTTCCTTTCTTCCTTCCTTCCATAGTCATGTCTTTCTTCCTTTTGTCATTTCTTTCCCTGATTCTGCAGTTTGTTTTCAGAGCCAAGGAGCCCATAGCTAAAACTCTTGCGCTTTCGTTTGCCCAGCGGGTGAAGTTGATCAGGAGTCGAATCTGTAGGGCTTGGTCTATCCGCCGATTTTGGTGAAAATAACGAATCCGTTTGAGCTTGACAGGCTGTGCCAGACCTCCTTACAGTCCTTAGAGTGGGGAATGACGAATGACTCCCTCATTGAAACGGCCTTGTGGTATCACAACAGTGCGGACTCAATTCCCACCCTTTGCTGGTGGCGTGTCTTTTTGATTTGCTTTTTAGCTCCACTCATTTCTATGGAATTTGCCTTTGCGCCTTGTTCTGTTGCTGGGTTCGGATTCACGGGGTATGATTGCAGATATGGCACCACGGCGAGCGACAGCCGTACTGCGCATGGCAAGAAGAACCCACGCTGATCGGCACTGGGGATGGATGACGCCCTATGAAAACCGATTGCCAAACCACCTGCTGGTGTGACGTGGATTTTGTGCACACAGCAGGACCTGGCGGAGGAATTTGGGTACAAGACTGTGGGCCAGGAGTTGGAGTATGGCGCCCCGGGTTTGCAAGGGGTCCGAAGACACGGTTCCAAGGCAGAGGACGCCATAAATCAAGGATATGATGGGCTAAGTGCAAGGGGGGGGGGCTCTAAACGCTAAAGGGGAGCTCTCAGTAAAAGGGGGCGGGGACGTATAAGGGGGGGGGGGAAAAAATCATGATGCATGGGGGAGTTGGAGGATGTTCGTTTTTGTTCCCTTTTCAAACCGTGCTAAAAGGAAAAAGGGCCCTCAACGTCAGGGCTCCCGCCAGAGTTTGGCAACCTTTTTGTTTGAACATCGCGCTTGCCAAGTGGAACAAGTGATTCTGCCGTGTATCGCCGCCAGGAGTTTTAGCTCACAAAAGGTTCACTTTGAAAATTGAGCTGCAAACGACTGTCCAATGCGCAAGAGGAGCGCAAAGCAACGGCAGACAAGCGGTGAGACAGTTTGTTTTTCAAGGGAAATCCCAGGCACGCGAATAAATGTCCGTATGACGCCCGCACCTAGTCCTAGTTTTGGTACATGGAAGGGGGGCGGATGGGTTGCCCCATGACTTTGGAAATGGAAGCCTACGCGCATTGCATTCGCTCGATCGCTCGCTCGCTGCTTCGTTTGCTGGTGTTTCTTTGGTTGTACTTTTGCAAAGCTCAAGTCCCGGAGACCCAAGGCGACATGGACAAGACTTTCCCCAAGTTCCGGCTCTTCCCCGCGAATGGGGGCGCATCGGTGGAGTACACCGGGGACGTGACGGCGGAGGCCATGACCTTGTTCCTCAAGAAGGACCTGAGATGCGCTCAATGGGCTGCTCGTGTCAGGGGTTCATCTAGGGGTTCATGCATGGGTTTGCACATTCAGCCCCATGTGTCCAGGTGCTTGCCATCTTGTCTCGCAGGTGGAGTCGGAACACTGAGATTCGGTTAAAGCTTCCAGCAGTCTGTGATCCGTTTGGGAAGGGTAGTCTGCTCTTAAATTGGGAAGGAGACAAACCAAATTTCATGCAAACAAGCCAGCGGCATTCTTGTGTTCCTCAATTAGGACCTCACTTTTTGTCTGGGTTGCTGTTCGGGCTGGTGACGGGTCACGACTTCATTTTGTTTCTATGGTGCACCCAAACTGCAATTCTTATTGTAGACCCCTTATTATTGAGCCCGCGTTTCGTCAAATCAAGAAGGACCTGGTGATCTCAAGCGCATATCCGCAAGTTCGTTCACGAGCTTATTGCTTTTGGGGGGGGTCAAATGAGCTCGGGCTTCGTGAAGGTTCTTCGCCTGGGATTCCAGGTGAATCAACTTGCTTTGTGCTTTCTCGCGTTGAGTTTGTCCTTGCGAGGGCATGAAACAGCCTTGGCTCGGGCATGTGTATCGGCAGCACGCAACGTGTGATTGACTACATCGCGGGGACCTTTTCCCTGAGTGGATCCAAGAGCCAGATCCATTTGCGTACACGCGACACGCACAGTGAGTTGGTAGCGGAGCAATGGTGCACTCTCGTGAGTCTGAGGTCAGACTTGATTTGAAGGATCCCTGTAAAGCAGGTGGTTGTTGGATGCATCCTCTATAGAACCCTGTCCTTGTTGCTTCTTTTTTCCATGGAAACCGTGAGGAGGCCAAGGTCTATTTTGGGCTCAAGGGCACGTTGCGGGACTTTGACAAGCCCGGGCCTGAGAGCGGGTCCTATCCGAAGCCCAACGGGGGAGAGAGTTCAAGATTGCAATTTTTTCAGACACACACACACACAACAAGTTCGCCATGATCATGGCTCGTACTCAAGGTCCACTGCTTCAGCTTGGTGAAATATTAATGCTAATTAGTGCTCCGGGGCCTGAAGAGGTTCAACCGTTGTCCTTTTAGGTCAGTTTGGTACGTAGATGGCGCGGGGTTCAAGTAGTTCAATATATTGTGCCACGGAGTGGTCCAACAAAATAATATGCGCGTCCCAAGCCCTTTATTGCAAAGATCCTTAGCTGGCTGTTGGGGCGGTTTCAGGCTTGTCCCCGGTGGCAGACGTTTTGTCTCATGCTTTTGGAAGGGGTTGGCTCCCTGCAAATTGCACCTTTGTGGTGTCCAAATGGGGACCTCTCAAGCTTGGAGTGAAAAGGGGAGCCAAGAGGAAAAAACACCTATTTTTAGGGGTCCCTACTCTCGGACATGTCACCGGTTGGTCACAAGAGCGGCAACCAAGGTGACTTTTGCTTGTCCCATCCAGCTTGATCCGTTTTGAGGTTCATCGTTCCAGACGCTGACGTGTTCATGACCGTAAGGGGGATGGCACAAGCTTTGCGCAAGTGTTGCCTGGACCTCTCAGGTGGGGCAGTTTTGTCCCCGCTTCCATTCGTTCAGTGTTCAAGGTTCTTATTTGACCTCCCCTGGTTTCAGCGCGACACCACAAGAAATGCAAAGGGTGAGGGTATGTACCGCGAACTCCTTGGGTGAATTGCCATTCATGGAGTTCGGAAAAGAACTCCTTCTGCGATATCAAGGTGGGATTCCCATGCCTGTGCCTACTGCTGTCACTTGAAAGCGGGGGGGCCTTGGTATGGCAGAACATGTTGCCAACATGTGATTTACCACAGTCATGTGAGAAGCAGCCCTGCGCTTCCAACTCGGCTGAGCATATTGAGCGCATGGGTGTTTCCAAAAAATAGGGCAAGTGCCTTTGAGGAACCTGATAGAATGGTTCCGGTGGGCATGGATCGCGGGGTTATTGGAGTGGTTCTTCAGGGAAGGCCCTCTCACGCAGTTGAAGGGAGTGTGATCTTGCCGACTTCTGTTGGGTTGTCAGTTTCTACGTTTGTTTGTTTGCTCGTTTGTTGTTTATTGGTTTGGTTTGGTTTGGTTTGTTTGGTTTGTTTGTTTGTTTGTCTGTCTGTCTGCCTGCCTGCCTGCCTGCCTGTCTGTCTGTGTCTGTCTGTCGGCCTGCCTTCCTGTCTGCCTGCCTGCCTGTATGTCTGTTTGCTTGCTGTTAGTTTGTCTGTTTGCCCGCTCTTGGCTGTTTGTCGATTCCTCTGTCTATGCAGTTTGTTTGTCTGTTGGTCTGTTTGCGTGTCTGTCTGCTCGCTCGCTTTTTGTCTTTGTTTCTTTTTCTATGTTTGCTTTGTTTCTTCTCCTCCCCTAAAAGAGAAGAAGTGGCTTCCGTTTTGAATTGTGGGTTTCCCTTAAAACCAATCCCAGAAAGGCAGCCAGTCTTAAAAAGGCTGCAGCAGAACACCGACGCATCTTGCATGTGCCTTGCTTCCCGCCTGAGGCTAGCGGCGGATTTTGTGAAGTCCAAGGACAAGGCTGCGGTGCTGAAGCTGCTTGGCGTGGGGTTCAGCGGTTGGCTCGGGGTGATTCGGTGTGAAAAGAGGGGGAAGTGGCCATGGGTCAAAATCCCGTACCCCCGGTGAACATCCCAATAAAATAGACTAAAATGGGTGGTGCACCTACCCCAAAATGGAATCCCATTGGTTTTGACCCACAGCCAAGTGACACTAAGCAGGGTGTCCAATTCGGCCTTGTTGAGTGGGGGGTGAAGCCGCCGAATGGGCTCAACACGTGGGACATACCACTGCACCCACCAAAAGGCTTTTTGAATCTGAAGAGGAACGCAATGAGTCTCCAGTGAGGTTCCGCGGGAGTGCAACTTGTTGGACCTTTTTGTCATGTTTTTCCATCAAGGTATGCGAATCTGTTTTGCGAAGGCAAGGCAAACTTGCCGGTGGTCTTTCACAGTGGACCGGACAAGACTCTTGGTTCAATTCCCTGGATCCTGCAGACTTGGAACCTCCAAAACCTCAAACAGCTTGAGGGCCCGGAGAATGGAAGGTGCTTTGTTGTTTTTGTCACCGCCCCAAAGCCGCGTTTTTCGAATGGTGGAAGAAAGCAAAGGAAAGGAAGCGAGGTCGGCCTCCAAGCAGAGAAGGACCACGGTCAAAGTGATTGGTCTTCCCCTCTGTATTTGTTGTTGGTGTTGGGGGGGGGTCGGGGGCGGGGGGAAAAGGGGGGGAACATGGGGGAAGAGCCTGGGTTTCCCTACAAAACCACGGGACGAGACGTAGATCTCGAGTTTCTCCGCAAAGCTGAACATGGAAGCCAGCATCACCGGCTTCTGGCTTTCTGGATTTTTGGTTGGTGGCTTCTTGGCTCCCAGGTTTCTGTAGAGTGGGGGGCGCCCCCCCCCCCGCTTCTGTATAGTGCCGTGGTTTGGCTTTGTGATAACCTCAAGGCAAAACTACCACGCTGAACGAACCTAAAGAAACCCCAGAGAGGCCCTCAAGAAACCTTAGACCAGCAAGATTCCCTAAAGAACACCCTAAACAAACCCAGCAAAAGACTCTCCCTACACCAACTCTAAACCCACCCTACACCAACCACCCCCTAACCCCCCAACAAACCAAACCAACACCGAACCATACCCCCCTAAGCCCACGTAAACACAACCACAGCCTAAACCAACTCCAAACCCACCCCAAGAAGCCCACCATAAACCAGCACTAAACCATCCCAGTACCTAAAGCCCAGCCACCCCCCAACTTGCCCAACACAAGCTGGAACCCACCCTGAACCAAGCCTAGGCCAACCTTGAACCCACCCCAAACCCAGCTTAACAAAGCCAACTCGTGATGTTGAGGATGTTGAAAAGGATGTTGCCGAGTTGAAACAATGCTAGGGATGTCGACAGCGCTGGTGCAAAGCGAGTCAAAACCACAGCAGGACCAGGAGAGATCGCACCTGCCAGTTCCAAGACAGAATATCCAGGAAACAATCCCAAGACAAAATGGGGAAAAATCCCAAACAAAATCCGGGCCCATTTTGGAGCTTTCAGGGATGCCAAGTCTGCGGCTGCGGCGCTGTCAGGCGACAGCTTTTGGCGGGCCGGGGGTTGGGTGCTTTCCGTTTGACCGTTTCTTTTGGCTTGGAGGTTTGTTAAACACGGGGCCCAGAAACGGGGGTTTGGGTTTTCTCTCAAAATAGGGGTCCAGAAAATGGGCTGCTTCCTCTCCCCTGCAGCCACCAGCTAAAAACGGCTTTTGAGAAACCTCCATTTGTTTTGTTTTTTGTTTTGTTTAATTATGCGTTGTCGGTTTCCGCGGTTTAAGCTTTCCCCCTGATTTTGAGGTGACGGTTCAAAAGCAGCTCAACATCGCGCCCTAGGAAACAGGCATGAACTCGTCCGGAACAACAAGGTTTCATTTGAAATAGCGCGGAATGTGGTGAGGGTCAGTGCGTGCCCAACCGGGGAGGCCAAGAGATTGTACTGTGTGTGCTCAGCCTGTTTCCATGACATCCGCACATGCACACACACACACACAAATCCCAATCTTTGAGTCTCCCTCTCTCGATATACAGATGTAACACATAGCTCGGTACGCACACAACTGTGAAGATGAAGCATGCCTGCAGGTCTGCGGGGTCATATGGTTCGTACCAAAAAGTATTGCTCACATGTGCATAGCAGCATATCTCTATGTACCGGCGCGTGGAGCCCTTAGACCACTCGGCCGCCCGAAGCCGCGCCGCTTCTGGGGGGTTGCAGGCGCGGAGCAGGAGGCGGCGGCCTACTACGTCCGCGCCATGGAGAAGTCCCAGGAGAGCGGCTGGTTCCAGCGGGGGGCCCAGAGCGAGGCGAAGGGGGGATTGGAGCTGGGGGGTCGGTATGTCAGGCGGGTACTTTTTTTTTAATGGGGGGGGGTTCTTCTGAAATCGTTTTTTGGGCATTTGTTTTGTTAAGGGGTATTTTTTGGTGTGTTGTTGCAATCGCTTTGTGTGTAAGCCCGTTTTCTACGGATTTAGGCTGACACAATTGCTCCATGTTCTGCCTGGTTGCCCCATCCCCCGCAGCGGGCGTTCCTCCGAAGCCAGGCAAATGGGGGACGATTCCCAAGATGCCGGATGAATGAATACACAGTATGAGTTCTGCAGTTTAAACAAAGGTTGGTTGGAGAATGAGATTTGGAGGTTTAGCGTCAGGTATGTCTTTTCTCCAGGTCTGAGAGCAAACGGAGCTCGAGAAGTGCCGGAAACCGTGAGGCCATACCAAAGCCCCCTGTCACCGGCTATCAAATGGTTTGGCGTATTAGGTGTCTCTTTTTTTTTGTGTGTGTGGGCTTGATTGACGCAAAAAATGATGCTGGTTGCCTTGACAGGTTGCATACCACGTGGCGCCCTTCTGGCACTCTGCCGGCAGATTACGAGAGAAACACGTGAGAACGAGCTCGGCCCCTTTGAAGGTTCTTTCCCGCGGCTTTCTGATTTCCAGTTTGTGCAGTGTAATGTGTGCGGATTACTTGGGGTATCACCACTCAACATTTTGAATGCAGGTGTGCTGCCTGCCTGGCAATTTGTTTTTAGGGGGTTAAGCTCTCCAAAACAAAAGGGATGTTGGCAACTTTTTGGAGTTGTGTTGTGGCTGGTATGCAAATAGCAACCCCCATCTTTGCACAAATGCCAGGGTAGATTCTACCAGGGGTGTCCGATTGCAGAGGCGAGTCGGACAGTCACATTCTCTGAGTTTGTGCTTCGTTCAATTCAATAAGAAGTTTCGTTTCGGAGGGTTTCAACTTTTCAGCCGGAACTGGTCATGACCGGCAATAGTTCAAGATTGTAGGAAACCCGGATGGACCAATTCAATCTAGGGGGTGCATACCATACATGGGCTGAGGCCTTCCGAGGTGTGGTGCTGGATATAGGTGGAGCCTCAGATTGCGCTTTAGAGTGTAAGGAGGGGTGCACTAGAAGTCTGAACTTTGAGCAAGGGATCACCACGCGTAATTAGCTGGTCAAAGTGCAGCATACTACACCCGGTGGTGGTTCATCAACCAGTTTCACGTTCAAGGCTCAATCCGCCCCACCCCCGTGTGGGATTATATGGGTGATTTGGTCCCCAAGGACCGAGTTCGAGCGCCTCAAGCAGATCATCTCCGGCGGCAAGGCCCCGCCGATCCGAGCGCGCGGAAGTTGATGGGATATGGTGTGTGTGTGTGTGTGTGCCAGGTGTGGGTAGATTTTGGGCTTGCGGTGTGTGTTTTTGGGGATCTGGAGTGGAATCTTTGTAGCCAGCCTCGCCCATTGAGCAACACACACACACACAGTTTATGAGCAAGCACCAACAAGCTCCATGTGTGAGGCGATGCTGTAGGGGAGCCACCAGTCCGTGCGGTGCCTGGTGACGTCTTATTGAAGGACGGAGCATCCGGTGTCTCATCGGTTGCTTGCGCCTGAAGTGCCAACCACGGCACTTGACCGACGGTTCTTTTCAGGTGGCGCCTGCCAAGAAAGTGGACATGCAGCTCAAGGCGCGCTTTCTGGGGTGCCCCGAGCTTCAGCCATCTCGGCTACAAGTGGAAGAGGGGCCGGATACACCTAGGCCCCTTTGTCTTTTTTTGTTTTGGGCCGGCTTATTTCAAGAAGTAAGCAAGCCAAAAGAGGATGTGCTTGGTTCCTCGTGGTTGGCCTCGCAACTGGGCAAGTCTTTTGCAGGTCTGGTGGATGCTGTGGGCCTATGCGCCCGCAGGGTTGATGCCATGTTCAACTGCACTTCGCACCAGGTGGTAGGTGATGCATCCCATTCCACAGAGTGACCCCTGCGTGGAGGTATCCCAGCCAGTGCCTTTCCAAGACTTTACCCGGGCCACCGACGCCCACCTGCAAAACCGAAATGACATGGGCCACCCAAATCAGTCAGTGCAGTCCGTTGCTCGACATGATGTTCACATGCGTGAATTTCCAACAGGCAGAATTTGATGGGTTGACTCCTTTCTCTTTCATCCTGCACGGGTAGGAGAAAATTGGGACAATTCGAAAAGCACATTTCCAGGCTTTCACCTGAGGTGGCTTTTGGACGCATCCGTTGTTTTTGCTGCTGGGCCGCTTTTGGTCGCAGGTCAATCGCTTGAGCTCCTTCGTGTCCCCCTCCGACGAGCTCTGAGCGAGCGATGGCCGGAGGGTAGCACACTTCCACGGCTAAAGGGCAAAGCATGTGCCACCGCACCCCCAAACAAGAGAAAATCCTGCGAGAAAATACGTGCCCTATCACCTCTAACAGACCCAAATAGAGGAAATTTGTCTTCCAGATGCCTTGAAGGGTGCCGACCTTCCAGGTTGTTCTCAAGAAGGGGGGATTCATCGCGGGGCCAGCACGCGAGCACTGCGCGAGCACTGCACTTGGTAGAGGTTAGGAAGTTGGGCCAAAGTGTCGCCCGGCGCACTGGTTGCCAGGAGGCATGGATGTGCGCTGAGCCACAGATTTAGTTTTGGCAGCTGTTGTCTATGGAGCCCGCAGAATGTTTTGCCGCCTGATCTGATCTTATTTTAGGTACCAGGCTAGATCAGATCTCTGACTTTTCCAGAGGAGTGTTCAGTTGGTATTCTCAGGAAGTGGCTCGGCTCATCAACGTCGACCTCGGCTTGATTAGCCTGGTGACTTGGTGGATCAAAACAGGTATTTCCCCCGCAAGCGAAGGACCCCCCTACAAAATCGCACAGCCCCAATGTCAATTAATCTGCGGTCCTGGGTTCCTATTTTATTGTGGTTTTTCAAGGGGATATGGCTGCCAGTTTTGCTAGCACTCCTTTGCCAGCAACCAGGGTCTGACTTTGATATCAGAAGCATGGCCCCTATGTGTGGGCTACTTGTTGAAGCGGTTCTGCACACAGTTGGCGTGCATTTCGGCCCTCATCAAGACCGGCGCCTCGGCGACAGTTAGACCGGCACCAAAGACCTTACGTCATCGCCTCATGGAAACGGCCGTGGGAGAGGGGAGGAGCAGGCTTGGGCAAGCTTGGTTTAATAACCAGGTCGGCCCTGGAGCCCTTTTTAGTGGGGAATCAGAAGGAGGCTGTGTAAACAATCCGTGACGAGGGAGGCCAGCACGGCACCCATAGGAACTGGCTGCTCGGGTTTTGTGAAGCTAATTGCTGGTTGCTCAACAGATGCCTGTCTTGAATGTTGGTTTTTTGCGCTGGGCCACTCAAGCAAACCACACGGCCGGCTGACCAGCATCTTGGTGTCTGACGTGAGGTGCCAAATGAGTGTTGCTTTCATTTGGTGTAGCGAGGTCCCAGTTGAGCAAATGTCAACTTTTCCATTGCGGAGCTTTGCAAGGTGTTGAGGTCGAGTTGCCACGCACCGGCAGTGACGTGGGACATGAACGCCTTTTGGCCGTGTCAGGGCCATACAGGAAATGCAAGTTTAGATTTGTGGCATTGGTATGCACGCCTTGCTGGGAACATTCCCTTGAAAACCCCTCGTGTCCAGAAAAAACCCGATCGGGCGGCTTTCCCCGCCTCCTGGGTGACCTCAGTCTTCATATCGAAAGTCCGAGCACGCCGCTCAGTCAGTGGCATCTGTCAATTCTCCCTGTTTGGCCAACTTTAACAAAGCAGCCCGATTCAATCCTGGCGCCAGGGTCATGATCTTGATCCGCCGGCTCAGACGCTAGCCCTTTTTGAACCTTCCGGCCCCGGCCCCGCCTTTGTTCCGTTGTGATGGAGGCCCGCGACGGGCGTGGGGGGAAGCCCGGCAAAGGCGGAGATGCTGAACATGGGGCGGGAAGGCGTGCCTGCCAGCGTGCCACATATGTATATTTGTTCTGACGTAGGTTTGCACCTGTAGGTTCATGAAACCACGTTTTACATGGCTTGAGCGCCCTTGCCCTTACGCAAGGGTCTAAACTGCTCACTAAGGACCGTGCATGCGTCGATCGCTAATGTAGATTTAGGGGATGGTCATGGATCTTTGAACTAGGGGGTTTAGCGAACCAACTTTGAGTTTTGACCACATCATCCCTTGAAGGACTGGACGGCTGGGTTCCTGTTCTGTCTCCCCTTTTGGAAAGACGAGCGCGCCTTCATGGACTCTTTTCCGTTTCCCTGCGGGTGTTTCAGAGGACGCTATCCCAGGCTTCCGAACATCTGCAGGGCTCAGTCGCCTCGTCGGCTCCCGTGGTTTTCCACCGAAATGGACATCCGGGCCTATGTCCTTCCCTCTTTTTTCGCAGCACATGCGTGGTACCAATGACCCCCCACAAGGGGTTCTTGGGGGATGGTTCCTGGGGCAAGTTGTCCCACGGCCACTCGTGTCTCGGGGCAAGTCGTCGCCGGATCCTCAGGCGAGTTCGAGTCTACGCGAGTGTTCCCTCGGGCCGGTGCCCGAGATGGGCGGGGGACATGTTTCCAGAAGTGGCGGGTGACCGGCCGGCCGTATTCGCAAGATGTTCAAAATTGAGACTCCGAGGACAGGTTGCCACCTGTTTGAAGGGCCGGCAGTTTTAATCCAAACGAAGCAAGGCGACGAGCTTCTGCTAAAGCGGGGCTTGTTCTGAGGCTTCTTGCGCTCGGAGTTTTAGCCTTTAACTTTTCGGGGAACATGCGTTTCCAACGAAAGAACAGTTTTTGGCACCGACCATAGCGGCAAAGGCCTCTAAACGATGATTCGCGCCGCTAGGCTTTTGGTGAACGGCTTTGGGTTTCCCTTCGCCATTGCATGGTCTACCCTCGGGCTGAGGCCTTTGACGCAATGACAGGCATCCCGAACCTTGCGGTTTGCCCAACTCGCTCGCGTTCTGTTGGGCCGAGCTGTGAAGACGATACGTGCGCAACATGTCCAAACTTGGCATGGGTAGCTGCACTTCACAGTTCCATGTCTGTGTCTAGGTGCTTTCTTCTGTTTGTCCAATCCATCTCCAGTCGGGGGTGCGACAATCCAAAGCCTAGGGCTTCCTCTTGGCTTTCTTTAATCTCCTCATTTGAAACCAAAAGGGGATGGATCAGTTTTACACAATGGATGGACTTAAAACCTGCACCAGTAAACCCTGCGAATACTGTGGTAAACCATCAGTGATGCTGGATTTTGTCCATGTGAACGTGTATCTTCTGGGGTCCCCATATTTTCAGGCTCATTTTTTCAGGTTCCCCGTATTTTCAGGCTCCATTTTTTCAGGTCCCACGGTATTTTCCAACCCCCCCCGCCCTTCTCCCCCCGAGGCCTGCCGAGTCTGCGCGTCCATCCACCGCGCCGCCGGGAAGCCCATGCCATGCTGATTTAAGCGGACGCGGGAATCCCAGTGGTTCCACCCCGGATGCTGGTGACCTGTGCCATCTACTATTTCTACACGCCCCCCTGACCCGATATTAATTCGCCATCTATTTTTTTTGCGTCTGTACGCGGTGTCCCCCTCCAGAAGTGATTTTTCAATCCCCACTAAAAGGGGGACACCCCCCTCCCATGAATCAACCAGAGGTGTATTGATTCGGGGTTAACATTAAAGCGAAAGAAGCGGGGAGAGAAGGGGTTGCCGATCGCTTGCACCAAGGACAGTCATGTGTGCTGCATCCATCTACCGATTTTGTGGCGAACTTACGATGAGATCGGAACATGCGGATCCCTTAGTTCAGTTTTTGAATTATTTTTGCAAATGTGCAGAATCATGCATGCACGTAGCATCCAATTCAGTTCACATGTTGGAACCCAGCCAACAGGTCACCCAAGAGAGGTTCTGGTGTTATGCCAAACCCACCAGTAGACTTTCCCAGCGATGGCAGGGGTCAAATTCTCGGAGATCTCAATTTATACATTTGGAAGGCTAGACAAATGGACAGTGGTAAATGGGTGCGAACAGCGGAAACAGTTGTGGCATCTAGAATGCCCAGATGAAAGTGACAGTGACAGATGCCAAGCTACGAACAGCTCGACACCTTTTCCTGCCCAAAAGAAATCTCCTTCTCCAGCACGAGCTGCCATCCACTTCCCAAAGTTTTACCTCTGGCCCTTGGCCGAGATATGCCCAGATCATGGGACCACCAAGATCCTCGTGGCACTCCTACGTGTTCGTTTCCTTTTCGGGGGTCTCGCTTGATATTTGTTTGCATCTTAAGGTTCGCTATGGGCCGCGATAGACCTTGTTTTAAGCTGCCTGGGGCCAAAGCTGATGCAGTCTTGGCGATCTTTCCCGCGAGTCCCAAGAAAGGGTCGCCAGGGAAGGCAAAGAGTTTCCTGAGAATACCGTCTCCTTTTTACCTTGCGCATGGACAAATCAAGCCCGACCTTTGCATTTAGACCTCGGTGGCCATCGCTAGACGCTGGGAATGTGGCCGGCCTTTCTGTGCCGATCTCTAGCGCATTGCCTGTTCTGGAGGGGTCCAATGCTGATCAAAGGGTTTTTGCAAACCGGTAGGAGGGTCCTACGGATGTCTCTCCTAAAGCGATCTTTGCTTTTGCTTCATTCCTGACATGAGTTTTGGGCTTCTTGAAAGAGTTGATTGATGACCTGATATCTATATAAGTTTAGCAGAACTGGGGCCTGAGTTCACGAAACACCTGGTATATTTCACCTAATGTAATTCAGAGATGGCAAAGGAAGCCATGGCAGCCCAGTGACTAGTGACTAAAGTTACTAATACTGATGACGGACGAAATCCTGCATCACCTAAGAAACCCTGGGATGATAATTCTCCCGCAAATGCCAATGGACAATGGTTTGTCATGGTTTCATAGTGCCGGATTTCGTAGGCTCCCATGGCTCACGAGCGTAGGCCCCGGCTGGCCGGAGATGCCGTGGGGCCTCCCGCTACCCCGCCGCCGCAGGGGACCCGGGAGAGATCCGCGTGAGCGTCGAGGGAGAAGCTTCGCACGCGAGACACAAGAAATCAGAAGTCCAATGAGCAAAGTGATGCAGGAAGACAAGCATAGTGATCTACCCGTGGGCAGATTTGAGCCGATTTTGAGCCCCCGTTTGGCTAGGGCGCTCCATAACTGTGTCGAAACCCTCAAATGGCGTCTCGCGCCTTTTGCCTTTTGCTTCTTTAAACGAACGATGGTTTGACTAGGACAAAGTGGCCCGGGGAAAGGGAACCCCAGACCAAACCAAGAAACTTTTGGGTGCTGGCCGGCCAATACTTTGCTATGCCTTTAAAGTTCACCAGGGATCGCCCCTATTTTCCGGCCGAGGACCTGGGGGCTGAACGGAGCCGATTTTGACTCCGGTCCGTGATGTTTCATGGGAAAAAGCGTTCGAATCGCATTTGGCCAGAGGTTCCCTTCCAACTTTCATGGTATTTCCTTCGTGGCGTGCTAGAAGCCATGGATCCGGCCCAGGGCTCATGCCGCCGCGCGGCCCCCGACGGCACCGCGCGGGCCCCGGGTTGCACATGCCGCGTATGGAGGGTCTAGCGAGCGGGTCTGAGATTCGGCTGCCTGGAATTAGGCACCACCACTACCACCACCATCACTACTACTACTACTACTACTACTACTACTACAAGTACTTCAGCTACTTCAGCTACTGCTACTGCTACCGCTACAACCTCCCTATCTACCCTCTTACCTAATTAGCTAGCTACCTGAGTACCTGACTACCTAACTACTTACTAAATAGAACTTGCTCTTTACTGCTTAGCACTTACTACCTACTACATAGTACTTACTGCTTGCTGCTTGCTATCTACTTACAACTTACCACTTGCTGCTTCCTACTTGCTGCACCCTACTTACTACTTATTACCTACTACTAATTACCTATTGTTAGTTACCCACTACAAGTTACCTACTACTGATTACCTACTACTTACTCCTTACTACTTTAAGATTTACAAATTGCTACTTATTACACAATACTTACTACTTGCTGCTTCCCGTTACTACGTGCTACGTACTACTTACTACGTCCTACGTACTACTTCCTACTTACTACTGAATACTTTCTACTTGCCACTTTCTGCTGGCTCCTTGCTACTCACTACGCACTACTTACTGACTAATACTTACTACTTACTACTTGTACTTACTACTTTTCTGCTACTTGCCACCTGCTAGATACTACTTACTGCTTTAAGGCTTATGCTACTTACTATGTACCACTTACTACTTACTACTTAGTACTTACTACTTGTTACGTACTACTTGCTACGTACTACCTGCTACTTCCTACTTACAACTGAAGACTTTCTACTTGCTACTTACTGCTTGCTGCCTGCTACTTGCTACATACTACTTCCTACCTTCTACTTACTACTTGCTGCTTAAGACTTACTACTTGCTATTTACTACATTTTCTACCCAGCAACTAAACCAACTAAGTAACTATCTTAAGTATCCAAGCAACTAGCTGACTGGCTGGCTGCCTGACTGACGCACTAAAATAGCTAACATAACGAACAAATAACCAGAACCAACAGAACTAACAGAACAAACTTCTACCTAACTAGCTAGCTAACCAACTAACCACCTAGCCAGCTAACCAACTAACCAATTAGCCAACTAACTACCTAACTAGCAGGCCGACCAACTAACTAACTAACTAACTAACTTATTAACCAGATAACTAACTAACTAACTAACTCATTAACCAGATAGCTAGCTAACAACACAAACAGACAAACAAACAGACAGACAGACAGACAGACAGACAGACAGACAGACAAACAGACAGCCAGACAAACAAACAAACAAACAAACAAACAGAACACACACGCAAGAAAGCAAGCAGGCAAGCAAGAAAAGAAAGAACAAGAGAGAAATGAAGAAAGACAAAACACAATAAAATAAAATGAAAGAAGGAAAGAAAAATAAAGAAAGAAAGAGAGAAAGAAAGAGCGAAAGAAAGAAACAAAGAAAGAAAGAAAGAAACAAAGAAAGAAAGAGCGAAAGAAAGAAAGAAAGACATAAAGAAAGAGCGACATAAATAAATAACAGAATAACGAAGGAAATAACCATCAATTTAAGGAAAGAAAGAAAGAGCGACATAAATATATAACAGAATAACGAAAGAAATAAACAACAATTTAAGGAAAGAAAGAAAGAGCGACATAAATAAATAGCAGAATAACGAAAGAACTAAACAACAATTTAAGGAAAGAAAGAAAGAGCAACATAAATCAACAAGTACATAAACGGAGATAAATAAATAAAGAACATAAATCACATAAAGAAAGAACACATAAATAAGTAACCACAAACATAAATGAATAAGAAAATAAATACAGACAGAAAGAAAGAACGGAATACCGAAAGAAAGAAACAGCGAAAGAAAGAAGGAACTAAATGAGGAAATAAAGAAAGACACATTAATAATACTAAGAAACAAAACAACAGGAACAACATAAGCAAAGAAATACACAAACAATAAATAAAGAAAGACACAAACAAAGACACAACAAAGACAAAACACAACAAAACACAACAAAACAAAACCAACAAACTGACTGACTGACTGGCTGGCTGGCTGGCTGGCTGGCTGGCTGTCTGCCTGACTGACTGACTAAGCGGCCAGCCAGCCAGCCAGCCGGCCGGCCGGCCGGCCAGCCAGCTGACAGGGAGGGATCCTTCACCTTATGTGGTTCAAATGCGGAAAGCCTTTTTGAGAGAGTGTGCTGAAAAAAGGTGCTGGGGGGCCATAGAATGGCGACAAACGCGAGGCCACAGAAAACCATGCCATGAAAGGGGGGGGGTTAAAGATGAGGTGTGCTTGGTGTGCCATCTCTGGAAGTAAGCTACCAGGTCGGTTACACAAGCGGGGGCCACTTCACCACTGAAGCTTTTTCATAGCCCTTATTCTGTGGTGACTCACTGATTTGCTAAGACAAACGCTGGAAGCCAACAGGAGCCAATTGTTTTCTATCCGATCTCCTGTTTGATTTCCAGTCATTGCAAATTCAGCCAGCTCACTGGTTCCGTCTGCGCTTAGTTGTTTTCGCGTCGGGCAGACTGTTTGACCGGGTGGCTTCAACAAGCTTGATGAGGTGGTTGGCCCACCCCTTGGCTCCATTTGGCTATGAATTTCACGGGGCACCTAAAAGTCCGAAGAAGCAAGCAGGGTTTCATCTTGGTGGGTGGGCAATTAAGGAGAAATCCCCCAAATTCACCTGCCTTCAAGTGCAAGGATATGGATGCCCGAACTCCGCTGAGAACGAGTTTTTTGCTCCTGTCAACACATCCCGCGCCTTTGGGCGGCCCTGCCCTCACGTGAGGTCGGTCGCTGGCCCGATGATCCCGAGCATCGAAAACGAAGGCGAAGCCCGGGCAAGGGATGGCGAAGGATAACGATGCTTCTTCTCGAAAAGGGCCAGGCTGTTAGAGGCGTGCGACGCCACCCGTTTTTTTCCCCTTCATTTTTTCTTCTTGGCTTTTTGCTGGACCTTCTCAACTGTTCTGGCAGCGAGGGACCGATTTCGCTCGCTTCCATTGCTGAAAAACTTGCTGGGCTTTCTAGATTTCCCCCAAGCGTGCCTTTAAACTTTAAACATGAAGGGGCATTTAGGGCAAATTTGTTTTCAACACTTGCCCAGGATATTGCCAGGGGTGATGCTTGGGGAAGTCTAGGGAATCCGTGCGTTGGACTGTTCCGGAAAGGCATCATATGAGGAGTCTGAAGGGCCGTCCTCTTCTTCTTCTTCTTCTTCTTCTTCATTTCTTAGCAATGGGCCTTCCTTAAATGAATGGAACCGTTTCACGTTGACGTGTGGCCAACGTTCGGCGGAAATTGCGAACAACCATGCAGAATGTAGCTGGCGGGATGTCAAACATAAGGCCTTTTGGAACCTTGGTGGCATTTGAGTCGGTGTGGGGGCCCGCAAACGGACGCCACTGCAATGAAGGGTATGCTCAGCGGTATGTTGAAGATTGGGTCGCAGTTGGTTGGAGCTGTCTTGGAAGGGGGAAGGGTATGTAACTTGGCCGGCATTTGCGGTACACAAATCCTTTTATTATTCTGTTTCTATATCATATTTGGTCTGCCCTAAAATAGAAAATAGTTTTGGACGAGACCCTGGGGAAGTCCCAAGCATTTTGTGAAAGTTGCTCACTGTCACCACTGAAATTCAACTTTGGCTTTTGGGATTTCACGTTTGGCTCTCTTGTTTTTTTTTGGGGTCACAGTAGCAAATGGTAACGAACGACCTATTTTTTGAATGTCCTTTGTTTGACCTTGTTTTGAAAGGGGGTTCGCTCCAAAATCAACGACCAACAACGGAGTGCTCTTTTTCCCTCATCGAAAAGCCATCGCCATGTCCAGGGCGTTTGACATATGACTCAGGCCTTCAGACCTGGTGCAGGGTGTATGCCCGATCTGCCCGGCGCCCAGGGGAAAAACGGGACAGTTTCACTGTCGACTTGTCTCTAGTTCTGAGCATTCTGAGGATGGCTGCAAGAACAGCATCTTTGCTGACAGGAGTTTGGAAGGTTGATTGTCAGAGATGACCAGTGCCACCTTGTTTTACTTGGTTGGCTCGTACTGAATAACCACAAGACCACAAGAAAAGGTGCCCATTGTTTTTCGGTGTCCGGGGTCTGAAGGACCTTCAGCTGGCTTACCATCCTTTCTCGCGCGAATGGTGAGACCCGACAAGTCTGGGACACCCGCAAATTAGTTGTCATTTGACTAAATCCTTCCGTGAGGACGGGATCCCACCCCTGGTTTCCTCCAAATACGGCTTGGGGCCTGATTGGTGATTAGTGCTTCTCTGGGGGGGGGGGGTGGGGGGGGCCCGCCGGCTGCCGAGGTCAACTTCAGCAACTTGCCACTCACGTGCCTCGGGGGTGGTGGCGGTGGGGAAGCGGCAGTGGGGGGGCTGTTGGGGTGGTCCCTAGACGTTTCCAGACTTACCTTTTTGGCGTTCATCTTTTTGCTTTTGTTGTTTTCCTCCATTGTCCCTTTCAGCCAGCAGCAGGTTTACTTTTTGCAGGGGGTCTTCGTTTGGCCCAGCGCAATTACAATTGTCTGTTTGCTTCGGGTCACTCATCTCTGCGGACCGATCACGGGTGCTTCTTCCTCAAATGCAGGATGGTATTCAGTTGAAATAGATTCTTTCTCGCACACATGATGCCAAAAGGAAAAACAATTTCTCAACACCCGGCATGTGGTGAGATGACTTGGCAAGCCACATGGCATTGGGCCAAGGATTCCGGAAATTTCCGGTACCTTTAGAGAACTTACCAGTTGAGTTGGTAGACTTGTGTAGCCTCTTGAGTGAGCCTGCCAGACAAGCTATACGGGTGAGTGAACTTGCCGAACAAGCTGGACGACGAGTTTCTTTACTTCTTGCAGACAGGCCCCCTTGTACAGATCAACATGACGTCAGTCTTTAAGAGGGGGTCCATTGATTTGACAAATGTCTATGAGGGCCTGTGAGGCTCGCTAGTCTCTGTCCACTGGCCCCTAGTAGTTTACCACTATGAAAGCCACTCCCTAAGTGGTAGGTTAAAGGGACAGATGCCGAGTGTCGGAAATTTCCCCTTCGAATCATGGAATTTGAGACATCCAAGTCCCTGCGTTTGCAAAAGCAACTTGTTTGCAGCCAAGAGCAAAAAAGGCTTTCACACAAAAACAGCAACACTAGCAGTCAGAATATCCCTTCAATCCCCATCAACGATGGTGAGGTTGCAGCAGGATGTAACCATGATGCCCAGGAAACCTCGGGATGGTTAAATTGAAAGATGGGTTTTCGCTCTTGCCGCGTTTCACTTCGTCGTTGTGTCTGGGGCACTTCAATGCGATGCTTCCATGCCAAAATGCTATTCCATCTGGAGTCGTCTGATAGGAAAGGGAATGAGAATGAGGAATCCAGATGGCTTATTGTTTCTTTTTCCTCAGCTCGTTTCCTCGCTCTCACATAGACTCCCAGAGACTGGTGATGAAGGGGTAACGAGCGGGGAAGGGAATCTTCTCCTGGAGGCCTCAAGGCGCGCTGATGGCGAAGCACATTTTACCCATGCCGCCCAAGCGGGTAGGCGCGCCCGAGTTTAAAGAAGCCAACGGTGCATTTTGGCGGAACCAAAAGACTCACCGGCATGTTTTTTTTGCGGCCATTTCTTTTGTGGGGGTGGGGGGAAGTGTGTTCTGCTTTGCACCAACCTTTTTTGGGGGGATCATGTTTTATCATCCTTTCGAGGGGGGGGGGGGGAGTGCACCTTCATTTCCCTGTAATCTTCTGTTTTAAACGGTGGAAAGGCATGTTTGTTTTTGGGTGGGGGGGGGAGGGTCCTCATCCCAAAGTTCAAATCGGGAAGGCGCTCACGGCTATATGAGTCCCAATGTGCGTGCTCAGCTGGAGCTGGTCCATCGACCGCTTCCCTTCTTGCGCCTTCTCTCTGTCTCTCGAATTTCTACACTCCAAGAAGGCATAGCCAGCCGTCCAAAGCAGCAGGAGCCAAACTTGGATGGTTTCCTCGTTCAACGTAACGTACATAACCCGCACGCGCGAAAGCGCCCAAGAAAGAGTGACCCAAATAGAACAGCTACGTTCCTTTGGCGGTCCTATTCAAAGCATCCGTGCTAGGCATCCCTTGAGTATTTCAAAATGTCTCAAACTTCTGGAGCCCCTTTCTTTGGCCACAGCGAAACCCAAAACGAAACCGTCGACATTTTTGGAACCATCTGAGTGGCAGACACGTCGACGGCGGCTTGTTGGGGCAGGCGACATCGCTCCAGCTCCGCCTGAGATCGAGAGCCTACAGGCACGGCTGGGCAGGAAAGGCGGCTGGCCGGCTCGCCTGACGTGGCTGCGGGTCGTTTTGCGGGGGATGGTGCAAACGGCGCTCCAAAGAGAAAATCATTCATGTTCTTGGTGTCTCCCGGGCATCCTTTCAGCTGTTTAGCTTTTTAGCTTTTTAGTGGGGGTTTTCATCTAACCCACGAACAGTTAAACTTTTAGCGGGGGATCTGAGGACAGCCCAGTTTTGAGGCTTCCTCTATTAAACACCCACAGACACTCATATTCCTTGTTGCTTTTTTTATTCTTCTTCTTTTTGTGTGCCTTGTCCGCACCTTTTGGGATGGTGATTGGGTTTGGATGTTTCGGGCAACTTAGGGAGCCCCATCAAATTGGAATAGGACCGATGGGGGTGTTGCTCTTACCTGGGGCAGCAATGTCGATTTGCACTTGTAGGATGTCCATTTGTTTTCAGCCAGGGGAAGTTGTGAGAACCGTGCTAGGCCATTGATTCCCCCTCGAGGGAGTCCACTTCCCTTTCAAAGCGACTTGGAGAGGAGTCAGTCCACTTATCAGTTGGGCCGGACTGTAAGCTTTCAAAGTTGTCACTGGCCCCAGATGACTTTGGCGATTGGAATCGTCGGCTCATGGGAGCGTGCGCCGCGACCCGTCAGGCAATTGTCTGCGCGGTGCGACTTTCACCTCAAAGGGTGGAGGCCGGATGCCGGGAGTTGGGCGCTGTGCTTAGAGGGAACCACAGGGGTCCCTGCCAAGTCTGAACCCGGGCCAAACAATCAGGTTCGGGGGGTTGACAAAGGCCGAGGCTTTGCCAACGCTCCTGACCAAAGGTGAGAAGGAGCTCACTTGCCCAAAAGGCTCGGAAAAGACCAGATGTTCCTTGGTCGAAAAGGGCACCCAGGGTCTAACTTTGAGACCTAGTCATTGGCCAACCGCTTCTCCATCGTTTAACCTACCCAGGATTCACGTTTGTTGATACCGGCATTTAAGTACAGGGCAACCGCCTGCTCGAAAAAAATCCTCCACCCAACACGGAGTCGTTTCAGTTTCAGCCCCGCAAGATGGATACCGCTGGGAGGTGGTTCTACCAGAAAGCAGCACCTAACCAACGAAAAGGGGCTCTTACAAAAAAAGACACGCCCAACATCCACATGATGAAGCCCTTTTGAATAGTGGCTGATAAGCCATCTACAGATAACTGGTGCTGGATTGAGATTCGCCGCACGCTTTTGCATTAAACCATCAACTGGCGCTCAAGGGATTCCCGAGGCAATGCGCAGATGAAAAGGCAGATCGCGTGGCCGGCACTGACACCAGCCCGCAGCATTTAATTTGACTTTGACTGTCAGGGCTGGGGTGATTGGTTCCGGAACCTTTTGCCAGGCGTTCTGATGTGGAGCCGTTTTGCTTAGAACGAGTTTCTGGTTGCCATGGAGGGGGGGAGGGTTCATTTAGGGTGCCACATCATTGGGGCATGTTGGGGAAGCACTTCGTTTTTGAACGAGTGTTGCGGATCGTCTGAGCGCGGGGAGTGAACCTAAACCAACCCTCCCACCATATCCGACCCTAAAGCCCGACCCTAAGCCAGCCCAAGCCAGCCAAAGAAAGAAACTTAAACCCGCCCTGAGTCCCAGTGCATGTGTTCAACAATGAGCCTCAATTCGATTTTGATCCCTTCCGCATGTTGGGGGGTTCGGGGTTTGACTTCCTCTCTGTCTAGGCTGGTTGAAAAACGATGCACAGCTTTCGGTCTGCCCCTTCTCGAGTTTACGGTGCCTCCCCGCTGGACCAGAGGCTGAATGGACATGGTGGCCACAATCCATGAGGGGGAGCGTGATGCATCTCTCCAGCTCAAAGCATATCTTCTTGGTTTCAACCTTCTGTCTTTTGGCAACCCAGCAGCCGATTCCAATGATGCACCTGAGTTCCTCAAGCACTCGGGTGATTTCTTTTTTTGGTGGTCCTGCACTTTAGCATCTAACCGAAAATATCCCTGTGCAGAGGGCTTGCTTTTTCCATGGCCCCACTTGCCTTCCTTCCCCGCCCCCGGCAAGCCGCTCGCAGGCTACAGACGGCACCGTGTCGGCTCCTACAGCGGAGCTGCTGGTTACTTTCACCGCCTCCACGACCGTGGTGGCGAGCGGAAGGCTTGCCCCCAGCGTGGAGGATCCCAAGTTTTTCTTTCAGGACTGGCGTGGGGGTGGGGGTTGTGTGGCTTGTGGGGCCTGTGGGGCTTGTGGGCTCCAAAACTTCATTTGGCATTTTGAGGTCTCTCTGATGGCTGCTGGAATTTGAAGCTGTCATCTTGCAAATTCGGCAGCTGAGGTAGTTGCATTTGTGCTGATTAGCTCAAGTGCCCAACTGGAAACCAGCTTGATCATCGCCATGGCGGATCCAGCTGCTGGCAAGAGCAGGCTAGACGTGGCCACCTTCTCCATGGGCTGATTTTGGGGCCCGCAGGCGACCTTTGCTGCGCTGCCTGGGGTCGCAAAGGTGGACGCCGGATACACCGGCGGTCGCAGCCAGACGCCCACGTACCGGACGGTCTGTGGGGGCGACGGGCACGCTGAATCCATCCGCGTGGAGTTCGACCCGGAGCGGATCTCCTATGACGCGCTGCTGCAGGTTTTCTGGAAGAACCACCGGCCGCGCCCCAGTTCCAGTGCCCAGTACCGGTCCGCCATCTGGTACCACACAGAAGAGCAACGAGAGGCTGCCGCGGAATCAATGGCGCAGAGAGCGGGGACGGCCACCAGATTGAGTGCAGCTGCCACGTGGCACATGGCAGAGTGGCATCATCAGAAGGGCCAGAGGAGCAGTGCAGAAGCAGGCGGCTGCGGGTTGCAGTAGGTTGTGAGGAGTCTGGTTTAAACATGTTTGTAGAGACCACCTGGCGCAGGCTGAGGAGAAGCCCCGACCGTGGGGATTCTCTGCGTCAGCAAGACGCACTCCGCCAGATCACAAAGGCGCTGTCCCCATGCACATTGCAGCGCTGCCCGCTCGTGGAACGCCCGGCAGCAGCGCAAATGCCTTGGATGCCAGGAAGCCCCGACAGCCGCCTGGGGCCGGCGCAGCCGAAGGCCGAGGGAGCCGAAGCCCCGCACGATGTCTCGTGCCAGTGATGGGGATGCCGCCTTACGATGCCCCGTTGCTGTGGCATCCCTTGAGGTTCACGGTTATCGAAGCTTGGCGACGGTGCGTGACGGCGATGCTCTGGTGAAAGGTGCGTCAGAGTGGGTCCCTTAAAGTCATGCAGTGTCCCATGTTTCCCACATATATCCAGAGAAAATCCCTCCAACTGGTAGATTCAAAGGGCAACAAACAATGCTGGGGGGCAAGTGGAATGCAGGCCTGGAAGTGCTTCGCCTCGGACTTCTGCCGGCTGACCTTGGGCTTTCTTCGAGTGTTTTGAGTGTTTCTTGGCAGGGCAGCCTTTTCCAGCCATTTGCCAACCCCCCTGACCCATCCCCCCCTTTTCCGCATAGAAAAGTGCTGACGGCCATTGCTAGAAGTCCTCAACCAAGCCCAAACCAACCCGAACCACCATAACCACCCACCCACCCTCCCCCACACGGGGGCTGATAGTTGGAGGAAGGCTGCATGTGTACATTATATATATATATATGTATATTGTATACATTATATACATATATTTATCTATGTATATATGTATATATCTATATTCATATAGATGAAGATTTGTACACATATGCGCAGAGTTGTGGTGCCTTCCGAGCTACAAGGACAAGAAGACGCCGAAGCTGCCCGTGCTGGCGTTGCCCACCGCTGCCGGGGCGTTTCTTGGCGCCAGTGGGTCCCAGGCCTCAAAGGGCTACATCGATTTTCCCCCTTGGTCTCTTGGGCGCAGGTATCGCTATTGGGGTATGGGTCAAAATTAAACCGCCAGGGGACCGCAGGTTTTAGTCCATGCTTCCATTTGCCAGGGTTCCATTTCCGGTACCTATTTTTGACCCACAGCCAGATCGCCATTTGGTTGTTGGGTCTTACATCGTCGCTGGCTAGATTTCAATTCCGCGGTGGGCCGACTAACTATTGCAAGCTTTGGTTGGGAGAGGGTTTCCCGTGAAGGTCATTTGCCAAACAAAGAGCGCCCCCTTTTTGCCCATGCCAACTGGAAGGCTGTTGTTGGTTGGGGCGTGGGGCGGACGTTTTTTGTTCTGTTCCAGGCCTGCCCGGCTTGAGGCTAAGGAACCTAAGTAACCGGCTGCATTGAATTGACGACATCTACACTGCATTGCCTAATAAACATATCTTGTCAAAGAGTCACACATACCTGCAAACACATATGCAAAAGATATATACACATAAGCAGGAGCTCACTCACGATGTATAAAAGCATAATATTCAATGTGTATATATATATATATACATATGTATGCACTGTTTAAAGAAGCCATCTCTCCACTTGACCCCCTCACCAGCGGTTGCTGCTTCGGTCTCCGAGGCTGGTGCCAGGGCAGGAGCCGAAGTGGCTCGAGGAGCGCTGGAGCCGGGGCACGCTCTGCGAGGCGCGAATCCCACTGGCGATGGGATGGGATGGGCTCTTTGGTGCATTTTGCTTGGATGTTAGGACCTTAGCTCTTTGCCAACTAATGAGTTTTCCATAAAAACCACCAAATGTTAAACTTTCTGCAGGGGAGCAGAAAGCAACCGAGGGCGATTATTTAACCAAAACCAGAAGGGTAGGAAGGAGCCCCAAAATGCGGTCCTGTTCGAAGAAGATTCGTCTAACAATCATGGCAGGCCTCTCCGGGTTCCATGTGGGTATGCCTAGAAGGACCTGCATGTAGAATGGATTGGCTTTTCTCTTGCTCTTGGTTTCCATTTGCACGCGACAAAAGACGGAACCGTGCTTGGCTTGGGCCTGTATGGCCCCGCAAGGCCACCCCTCTCGGCGGCAATCCTGGCCACCCTCCTGAAAAGACGTGGTTGCATTTTCAGGGCCCGTTTTCAAAATCACTTTTGGGAGCTTTGCTTTGGAGGGCAACTTGGAGTTTGTTCTCAACAAAAACAAAAAGACAAACAGACACAGACACAAACAAACAGACAAAGAGACAGACAGACACAGACAGATAGACAGCCAGACAGACAAACAAACACACACACACAAGCAGCCAACCAAACAATCAAACGAACAACAAAGACACACAGACACAACGACACCACCCTCACACACACAAAGACACACAAAGAGACACACAAAGACACACAAAGACACACAAAGACACACAAAGACACAAAGACACAAAGACACACAAAGACACACAAAGACACACACACACACACACACACATACAAGGACACGTGCGCACGCGCACGCACCCACATGCACACACGAGCACGCGCGCACCTGCACGTGCATAGTCATCCGCTTGCACGCGTGCACGCCCCCACACGCACACATGCACAAGCACACAGCGCACACGCACGCGCACACACCCCACAAGGACAAGCACACGCACACGCACACGCACACACACACACACACACACACACACAGACAGAGACACAGACACAGACACAGACACAGACACAGACACAGACACAGACACAGACACAGACACAGACACAGACACAGACACAGACACAGACACAGACACAGACACAGACACAGACACAGACACAGACACAGACACAGACACAGACACAGACACAGACACAGACACAGACACACACACACACACACACACACACACACACACACACACACACACACACACACACACACACACACACACACACACACACACACACACACACACACACACACACACACACACACACACACACACACACACACACACACACACACACACACACACACACACACACACACACACACACACACACACACACACACACACACACACACACACACACACACACACACACACACACACACACACACACACACACACACACACACACACACACACACACACACACACACACACACACACACACACACACACACACACACACACAAACACAACACACAAACACACACACAAACATAAACACGCAAACATAAACACGCAAACATAAACACGCAAACATAAACACGCAGACACGCAAACGCAGGAACAAACAAGCTCACAAGCACAGAATCACAGAAACACAGCGACAAAGAAGCACAGAAGCGCACAAGCACACAAACGCAGAAACACAGCAACGCTGAAACACAGCAACAGAGAAACACAGAAGCGCACAGTCACACCACACACACACACAAACACACAAGCACGCAAACACACAACCAGGCAATCACAAACAAACAAACAAACAAACAAACAAACAAACCAACCAACAAACAAACAAACAAACAAACAAACAAACAAACAAACAAACAAACAAACAATCACACACATACACAGACAAACACAGGCACACACACACACCCACGCGCACACCCACACCCACACCCACACCCACACGCGCACGCACGCGCACGCGCGCACACGCGCACAATTGCGCCACGCACGCACGCACGCACGCACGCACGCACGCACGCACGCACGCACAAACACACACGCAGGCACGCAGGCACGCAGATTCGCAGGTACGCAGGCACGCAGGCACGCAGGCACCCAGGCACGCACGCACGCACGCACGAACGCACGCACGCGCACGCACACGCACACGCACACACACACACACACACACCCACACCGACACCCACACACACACACACACTCACACATAGACACACACACACACGCGCACACACACACAGACACGCAGGTGCACAAGCACGCGAGCACGCACGCACGACGCACGCACGCACACTCGCGCACATACAGACGCGGACGCGCGCACGCGCACACGCACGCACGCGCGCACACACGCACACGCACACACACACACCCACACACGCACGCACGCAGGCGGGCCGGCAGGCAAGCAGGCAGGCACGCGCGCACACACGCGCACACACACACACGCGCACATGCACACCGCACACACACACACGCGCGCACATGCACACACATGCACGCTTATGCATACACACGGATACCCACGCACACACACACACACACACACACACACACACACACACGCATACACACACACACACACACACACACACACACACACACACACACACACACACGCACACTGACTCACGCACGCCCACGATCGCGAACACGTGGACGGACGCATTCGCACGCGCACAGGCGCAAGCATGCGTACGCACGCACGCGCACGCGCACGCACGCACAGGCACGCATCAGCACGCGCATGCACGCGCCTGCACGTGCACGCACGCGCACGCGGCGCGCGCGCACGCGCGCGCTCGCACACTCACGCACACTCGCGCCCACGAGCGCGCACGCGCGCACGCGCCCGCGCCCGCACACGCACACGCACACGCACACGCACACGCGCGAACACGCGGACACACCAGATACCACGTTCCATGCACCGCATACCACACGCCACACACACCACACACACACACACCACACGCTGCACACACCACACACCACACTTCACACGCCACACCACACGCACGCTCACACGCGCACGCACGTGCACACACGAGCGCACGCGCGCACACACACACACACACACTCGCTGTCTTGTTGCATTTACCCTTTCTCATATGACAGAGTGTGTTGTATGCAAATGGGCCTGAAATGAGATGCAGATGCCAAATCCTTTAGGCCGAGCATTTGGTAGTTTCTTACCAACTGGCTGCGAAACATTGGTCGGGCAACACCAAGGTGGAGACTTGGGGCTTGCAAAGAGGCAAAATAAGTCACTTCCACCACCTAATTACCAGAAAGGTTTGATCCAAACTTTCGATCAGAAACCCTTCTGAGAGAAAGGGTTGCTCCGAACATCTGAAGATGACCAAACGAAAATAGTATACTGTAACAGGTATAAGGTTGGTTTCCTTTGGTTTCCCATTGCCAGAGGCTACTCTGCCAGGATGGTTGGAGCAAACTTTGGCAAACCCGAATGTTCTAGCTTTTGGTTTCATTTTCTTGCTCATGCCATGTGAGTGGGAGGCGGTATGACCAGTGTTTTCAATGTTGGCTGACGCTAGGGTGTAGTATCAGGGTTGTCCTTGTAACGCTACTTTTACCATATTGGAGACCTACATGGATGGCCCCCGAACCCAAAACGGGTTAAAGGCTCGATCGGTACTGTTCCTGGGGTGTGGCTTTGTGCCTTAGGTTTATTTGGGGTCATGGGTCGTGGAAGTTCTTTGCAAGCGCCAGGATGCTTTCAAGCTTCGTGACTCGCACAAGGACTGGGAAGTCTGGAAAAGTTGGCCTCTGCTGATCCACGTTTTTCCTATGGGGCTGGGGATTCACTACTATGCCTAAAAGCGCCGAATGGGGCGTAAGAAGGTCCGACAAACTCTGTAGGGTTTCCGCTCTTGTGGCACCCTTGGCCAACATAGGGTCCACACTTGGACTTTTCTTTGCGCAGGGCAGATGCGATGTCCTGGGCGACTTTGGTCAACATGGCCGACCCGTTTGTCTGGCTTCCAAATCGGCACCGCAGTTGTTGCTTTCCTTTCGGTTTCCCTTGCGGAAGCCGCGCCCCGGCTGCTTGTCGTTCTTGACACCCATGCCACGGTTCACGGTCCGGGCAACAGCCCAATTTAAGATGAGGCGTGGGTGAGTGATCTTTCTTACACCCCTTAGCGTAACATCCCTTGGGGCTCTAAGACTCGCGCACAGCCCGGAGAGTTAGACACGAAGGCAACGTGAGCGCATCTGCAACTGGGGCGGGTGATGCAACGAGTGCCGTGAAGGCGGAAGAACCCGTACGCAGCCCTGGCTGGGTTGATTCGCCAACCTTGAGCTCAGAAGCCGAAGGCCGGCATGTGTGGGGCGAATCTGCATTTTACAAATAGGGGATTCCCTCCAGTTTCGAACCTCCACTGAACCCCTTGAAATCAACCAGGGGTTTGGCAAAATCCACTTTTTTGGGTGACACCCCCTGTTAATCAACCACACTTTATGAATCCGTTACCAGGGAAATGTGCTGTTTGAAGCGGCCAGGACAAGGACTACTACCCCATCTACGACTACGATTCCCCCAGCACTGCGAGCGTGGCTGCGACCCTAGCTTTCTGAGGGGTCTTTTTCTGAAGGGCACCCTATTTTTTGTTGCTTCCGCAAGGAGCATTTTGAAAGGTGCTGCCTATTTCGAGACACACATGCTTATATGTGCCTCTGGGAGTACCCTGATGACCCACGGTTTTGCAGATAGAATCAAACATACGCATGACGTAAATTGAATAGCCTAGTGCACATCTCAAGTTTGCCAGCGGCAAATGGTTCTGTTTTGAACATGAATTTGGGATCTTCGTTGCGTTCAAAGAAAGGCGGATATTAGTTTCATGGGGCAGAGCTTCACATCATTCTGTTTGGTTCGCTTTAGGCAAAATCCAACCAAGTGCCATTTCCCAGAAACCGCTTTGGATGCGTCAATTTGGTGGTTTCCTCCTGTCCCCGCGGCTGATCTCTTTCTAGAGTCGTGCTTGGGCGAAGCTGACCTTTTGACCTTTTGACCTTTTGGCTCTCCCAAAAGCTTGACCTTTCATTTCCCGGTTGCCTTTGGGCTGAGCCGTTTCTTGGCGGTTTGCGGTACCCTTGGACTTTGGGCTTAGAGTTTAGAGGGTAGCAGGAAATAGCCTCGACGAAGCCTAATCAGTTTAGAGGGACTTTGCAAGGATTAGGGATTTGTATAGAACCGCTGAGTTTTTGTATTCTTTCAATGCCACGCAGGACTACCCGGGGCGTTGCTTCCGGGTTACAACGCACTGAGGTCAGTTCCACCTTTATCGAGTGCGAGGCATGCGGTTCAATGGGGCTAAGCAGTTCGGTCCAATGAACCGAGCAGAAGTTGCCTTTCGGCCGCCCAGTTTTGACCCATTTTGAGTGAAAAGCGGGTCAACCCCCGCCCCCTCTACTGGGCTTTGCTAAAGGGTGCAAGATCCAGAGTGCGCCTTTGAACATCACATCATGGGTATGGCGTCATGGACTGCAATATTCATTAGTCGTGGATTGAATTGCAGCTGCCAGCATTCCAAAGGCTTACCTGTCTTTCAGTCCAACCGTAGACATGTTGCTTTTCTGGTTTCGTACTATTCGCTTTTGGCTGGGATTCGACGTCTGGCTCCCCAAAAAGAATGAAGACCTACCTTTGCTGCATTTTGCTTGGATGTTAGGACTTTAACTTTTTGCCAACTAGTCAAACCACTAAAAGTTAAACTTTTAGCAGGGAATATACTCGATAGAATATGTAACGGATGGAAAAGGCCGATGCGCACCTACTCTTCCCGCCACCCGTGCTATCAAATTGAGCAGAGTTTTGCTAGTAAGTGCTAATAAGGTTCTGTAAAACTGAAACAAACTATTCCTTCTTAAGTCCCTTAGCAGGATCTGATTGTTTGGAAGAATGCGGCGACTTCAATGTTGGCCCCAGGATGAAGGTTGCTTTTCATTGGGATCACATATTTTGACTTGGTGAAGGGTTCAAATTCTTCCAGATATGATGATGCCCGTTTGCTACCCTCAGGTTTGAAGCTGTAAAAGGCAATGCTATTGCCACTGTGGGTCCTGATCTTCTCTCAACCGACAGGAGTGATTATATCATTTTGTGATTAGCCATGGTTCATATCATCATCAGGAACGTCGCGTTAGTGACCGACCTGTGGTGTTTTGGCTCAAGTTTTGGATCCGGCGCGCCTCGGATGAGCGTCGCCGGGCCCTCACGTCGACCGCCTTCGTGTCGGAGGAGAAAGAGACTTCGGCCCGGGGTAGGTTGGTGGGGATCGCCCGTGCGGTTCATCGTCGATCTAGGTTGCGGGTATCCTTTTCTACTTTGGTTATTTTCCCTTTTGGTTGTTGTTCTCTGGTGTGTGGGAAACCCTGATCTTTGGGACCGGGGATTGGTTTGCTTTTGGGGAACCTTTCTTTTGTGGCTTGTTTACCCCAACTTACCCATTGCCTGGGCACAGGCTCGTGCCCGAATCACAGGTTATCAGCCGTAGGACTTTCCTACGCGCTTGAGACCATCAACTACAAGCTCTATGTCGACCCCACGATCTCGAAGGAGCGTCGTGGATGAGGAGGCCATCCTAGGTGGCCTCCGCTCAGGTGAGGACCTACCGGACTATGACTACGAGGATTTCGAAGCAGGTTCGACAGGTCAGGACCGCAGGGGTGAAGATCCCGGTAGGGATACACCCAGGAGCCGTGGCAGGTACGCCGACGATGGAGACGATCGTATTTTCCGCCAGGCCACTGATGACGAGCAGACACGAAGGGTTTACTCCGATAGGAGTGGCTCTGAATCAGGTCATAGGCGTGGACGTTTTGACTTCATCAGCATGGCGATGGACATGGCCCGCCCTCATTCGGATGACCCGGAGGCCATGCCGATTCGACCTCCGAGATCTCTTGTTCCAGGTGAGTCGCAGGTCTCGGATGAGTTTGAGAATAGGCCGCAGGGACCAGGGACTATGGTTCTGGCTCCGGGAGGTATCCCGGGCCGATCCACTGGTTCTCAAAATCCAGGTCAGTTTGATGAGCACGAGGAGCGGAAATTCACGGACTTCGGATACGATGATCTGTTGAAATCAACCGCAGGTTGGGGCAGTAGCTCAAAGCAGGGATCTGATGCCGGTAGGCCCAACCCTAATACTGCCAAATCTGAGTCTTATGATGGCGAAGGTTACAATTTTGCGGATGAGGAGGAGAGCCATTCGCGCCGAGATGCAGGCAGCCGTGAGACTGCAAGGACTAGTCCCGCCGCTGCCAAGTTTGAGGTCGATGATGATGACGAGTATGCCGCATTTGCGGATCGCCGTGATGAGGAGGAGGACCAACCACGACGAAATGCTAGGATCCGTGATGCTGCGAGGAGCCCAGGAGCCTCTCTCGTGGAGCCGCCAGGGACCTTCGCGTTGACAGGGATGCCCGAAGCGAGAGAGAGAGAGCCAGGGACAGTCGGGAAGTTCTTCGGGGATTGGAGGCCATTCATGACCGCGAGGGACCGGTAGGTCCCCCGGCGATTGGTGATTCCCCGAATGTTCCCCCCTTTCCCAACATCACATTTGGAGGTCCGTTGAGTCAGAGAGACGTGAACTCGAACCGGGTTACTGGTTCACCGAGGATCACTGAGCGGGCTGCCGATGTTGTTAGGACAGGTGCCAGAGATGGTCGGCTTGCCGATGCACTCGGGATCGAAGATCGTCCGTCGATCGCTAGCCCGTTAGGGCGAGATACCAGTGATCTTGAAACTCTGAGGTCTAGCAACGAGTTCACACCTCAATGGGGTTCGACTGCCAGGGAACGTAGTGTTTCTGCGAAGAGACCGTCACCTCTCGCCGCTGAGACCGATAGGTCAAAGGCGAGGAGGGCTAGCCCCTCACCAATGGATTCAACTCCGCAGGATGAGGAGATGCCCGATCCCGCTGATGTTCACATCCACTCCACCCCCGAGTCGCGTGCATCCAACATTGATCCTCGATCTGGCGATAGCCGGAGAAGGGGATCTACCCCGAGTAGACCATCCAGGATTGATGATTGTCCCGTGGATGACCCCAGAAGACATGCCGGGGCTAGTGGGGCTCCTGAGAGGATCGAGATATCGACTCCTCCCGCCATCAGATCCCAGTCTTCCGGCGAATCAGGTGACGCTAGGGCGAAGGAGGTGTTCGATTTGCACATCCAGGAGATGCTCGAGAGAGGTGAGGTTTCTGGCTCAGTCGCGAAGGCGTTCCACATCTTTGCTGACCAAATCAGGGTACTGAACGGTCAGGTGAGTTCCATGCGAAGGGAATGGAGCGACGAGAGTCAACGGACGAAGGACAAGGTCGATCGCCTGGCAGCTGAGGTTGCGACTCAATCTGATGCCGGGAGGATGCGAATGATAGTTCAACGGTTCGCAAGGGAAGTTATTCCCGATAGCAAGGCCATTGTGAGGCAAGCCATCGATGAGCAAGCCGAGGTCGTGGAGCAGAGGATTAACCTACTGTCCCACGAGGTCCATGAATCTGTCAGGGACAATGAGGCATCGACTGATCGGCTTCGCCTGATGATTCAGGAGAATAGTGAGGCTGCCCGCAGAAGCCATGCTGCTTCTGAGGACGAGACCCTTAAGGATTTGGACAAGCTTGAGAAACGGATGTTCTCGGTAGAGAAAGCCGTTGGGATGCGGACCCCGGCAGGTGTATGGAACCCGAACCCTGTCGCGCATCCGTCCGATAGGGCCAGCGGCAGTGTAGTCGATGCAAATTTCAGGGAGTTAAACCTGAAGATCGAGAAAGCTCTCCTTGATCACGAGACATTTGCCAAGTGGGCCTCTGAATCTATTGAGGGGGTCAAAGAGGAGCACACTCGTCTTGTTAATCGAGTGTCTAGACTGCAGAGTGGAAGGGGTTCTCAGGAGGTCGATAGACCATCAGGGCATGATTCCCCGCAGGACTGGCATGAGGCTGTTGACGAGATCAATCGGAAGATGCAGGATCTGGCTCGAGGAATTCAACGTCAACGTCGGGATCATGACGACATCATTTCTAGGTTTGAAACCGTGAAATCACATGTTGAACAGTATGAAGCGAGATCGGCAGTTGTGAATCGGGTCGTTGATGGCATCCAAGGACAGATCCGTAATCTTCCTGCCAGCAGTGACCAAGTGCAGCCTGCCGTTAGGCGAGAGCTCGGCACATTCCGGAGTACACTTGAAGGTGTTATGCGGAGAGTCAGCGCTATCGATGGTAACGTGCGTAACCTTAGCGCCGCGAACAACAGAATCATGTCCCAGCTCTTTGAGATGGAGGGTCAATTTGACGAGGCTGCTGGCATTATCAGGGTGTCCAGCAGATTAATGAAGCTCCTCCACAACCCAGAGAAAGACGGAATGTTGGTTACCATGCATTTGCGGGGCAAGGACATAGGATCAGGTCACCGACGCCTACACCAGGGGAAGGTGACGGCCGGGGTACTGGCCTGCCGGTGAGACCAGGCGGAGGCGTTGTTTTGCCTGATCATGTTTTGCCGAATGTGCCCGATAGGGTCGATCCTTCTCGCGCAGACAGGCATCCCATCTATCCCGTTAGGGAGAGGTCCGACAGCAGGAGCAGGAGGGTTCGGGGGTTGCCTGACAGGTCGCATTCGCCACCGGAGCGTGCAAGGGGTGGTCCCCGCGCGCGCGCAAGGGGGGACGTTTCTATTTCCCCCAATAGGGATGCGGGTAGGAATAGGAGCCCGAGGCCTGCTGCCGTCCCCGATAGGGGATCTGAGGTCCGGAGTCGACAACCGAGGGGGGAGAGGCCAATCCGCGATAGCGGGAACGTCTCTCCGAACCCAGGTCGTCATTTAGGAGGTGGTGGGGGTAATAGGGTTCATGCCGACATCCAGAGTCCTGGTGATGAGTGGAGGACTCCTGGGAGTAGAGCCAGCGCCGACACCCAGAGTCTCGGCGATAGGCGAGGGACCGGAGCTCCGTCGGATCGTGGACAGGCCTCAGCGCCGGCTGCAAGAGGGGCTCCCGGCGGTGATGGCCCAGAAGCGCCAAAGATTTGTGCCCTCGATGATCCCAACGACCGTAGGCACCCGAATGCTGAATTCTCGTGTGTGACATGCAGTCGTGAATTCTGCGGGCTTTGTCGTGGTGACGACGGGGACTGTTGCAATTGTCAGTTCCTGAAGATGAAATGCTGGGCATGCCGCAAGAATGCTCAGGAGGTCTCCATGTATCTCTGTACGGATTGTGGGACTCACGTCTGTGAGAATCACAGTTACTTCGGAAATGACGGCCTTGAGCGATGTGCACGCTGCAATATTCGGCATGAACGCGCTCAAGCTGGACCGCCCCCTCCTCCTCCTCCCGGGGGAGGTGGTGGGCAAGGCGGACCACCTGGTCAAGGTGGGAGCGGAAGTGGTGGGCCTGGACATGCCCCAGCTCCACCGCCAGGTCCTGGACATTATGGTGGAGGCCAAGATCCCGCTGGGCCTTCTGGAGGCCCGAGTGGAGGGGCTCCTACCGGGGGTTACCCTGGTGGAGCGCCTGGGTTCCACGGTAGTGCTGCGGATGCCCATGGGATTGGGAACAATCAGTGTGGTTCCAGCTTCTATGGTCCTGCCTACGGAGGTGGCGTTAGTCACCAAGGGGTTGGCGCTGGCGTTAGTCAGTCTAGCAATGCCACAGGTTACCCCTCAAGTGTTGCGAGCGGTGGTAACCTTGGGCCGGGTCTTAGCCTCGGCTATAGTGTGAATGGTGCCGGTAGGCAGGGAGATGGTGGTCTTCTCCCTGAAGCCTTGAGGGGAGACGATGGAAGGGACAGGTGCACGAAGTGCAGCAGAATCCCTGAGCCTGGTTTCCCACTTGTTCCTTGCGTTGGTTGCGGAATGAGGGCGTGTGAAGTTTGCTGCCCTATGCCTGCGAGACTGTGTGAAAGTTGCAGGATTACCTCATGTACCCCGATAGGGGCTCTGATTTCCACCGTTGTCGATAAGGATCGGTTCCATCATAAGTGCAACACGATCGTGCTGCCTGCTGAGCCGACAGCTGATAAGCTGCGCGAGTGGCTTTCCGAGGTCAAGGAGAGGGTCAGGAATGCTTTCAGCTTTGACTCTGACTACGCGTTAGCGTGGATATCAGAGACTGAAAGGCTTGACTATGATGCTCTTGGCGGACCCTGCAAGTACCCGATTTTGGACTCAAACTTCACGAGTGCTATCAGGGAGTGTATCAAGACCAGGGCTGTCAGGGACAAGATGAATCGCCTGACCGAAGCCGCTCAGAATATGAGTCCTCCCCAGGGTATCAAGGGGAGACAGATCTTGAAGCTTCTGCTGAACCACCTGCAGACTGGAGTCGAGGACGACCAGACCTTCAAGATTGCTGAGTTGACCAGTCTCAAGTGCCGGCAGACAGGTCACTCCGATGATGAGGCAAGGCTCCGGAGTTATCTGAGCACCTGGGACAATCTCATTTCTGGCATTAGGAAGAAGATCGATGATGGGGTACTATTGGCTGTGTTCATCGAGAACGTTCGTCATCTGCGCTGTATGCGGCCTGACATTGAGAGGTGGGATCGCGATGTGACCGTTAGGTCGTTCGCGTGGCTTTATAAGGCTTGTCAGGACTGTGTTGAACGGTGGCAGAAGCGCCAGAACACGCTCCAGATGTACCAGACCTTTCATGAACAGAGGTCACGATCAGGCTCTCAATCCCGGGAGAGGGATCGGCATCCTGGTGCCCCTGGTGTTGTGCGGAGATATGATCCACTTGCCAGGAAGAGTGATCCTAGTCCTTCAAGGTCCGTTAGGTCCGGAAGGGATGGGAAACCCGACGGAAAGCCGAGATCATCTTCACCCGGAAGGAGCAGTCAGAGAGACAGAGCTTCTCCTGGAAGAGGCAGTCAGAGGGATAAGCGCACACCGTCTCCCAAATCGCCAAGAAGACAGTCCCCTGCTGGGCCTGCTGATCGGGCGTGCTGGGAGTATACGAAGACTGGGAAGTGTCAATATGGCCGGGAATGCAGGTTCGAGCACGACAAGAGCCCAAGGAATCCCGCTGCGCCTTCTACGCCGAGGACTGGAGATAGGCCCGTTAGGGACAAGCCTATGTTCTTCGGATACTGCTACGACTGGATGTATGGCAAGTGCACAGCTCAGCCGTGCAAATACCTGCATCAGAAGCCACCACCAGGCACGAAGCCCATCACGCCTCGTTCCACTGCTGGTCCGGTTGTTGAGGATGAAGAGGGGGATACCCCTAGATCGCCTACGCCCAGTCCTCCCGATAGGGAGGCGAGGCGTCTCGACAGCCCCGCTCAAGGATTGACGGATTTTTAGGCGGGGCGGGCCGTTACCCTGAGGCCAACCGTGTTGTTGTGGCGTGTCCAGCTATGTGGGCTGTTGCCCCAGCTACCGGTGGGTCTGCACCGGGTTGCCTCCCTCCTTGCGTTAGCAGTTGGGAGAAAAGCGAGCGAGGCGCATTGTTCTTCTCCGGCACTACCGGTGGAGGTCCTAAATGGGACCAAGTCATTTGGAGACGGACAGTTGACGCAAATGGGACCGTGATCGAGGATATCGGGGTGAACTTTTGTGATCGCCGAGCAACCTTGTTCAGGAGACTCCCAAGACGAAGTGATACCAAGACGACGTTTTGGTACTGTGATGATGCGGAGGTTGCACTGTCCTGGAGGAAGAAGTACTTCCCGAAGGGTCCCGGTAGGGAACCTCTCAGGGTCAAGATTCCCGATCTTCCTGATGTGTTTGTTGTCTCGATTGAGAATGACAATACGGGTAGGGTCGTGAATCGTTGCCGTGAGGCTGGATACAGCCATCCAAATGCGATTAAGTTCCCTTCGCGCAAGAGAATTGCTAGGGAAGTTCAAAGTGCTCTGATAAGAGCAGCGGCTGTTCACGCCCAAGTGCTCTTAGACAATGACGAGGACATCGATACCAACCCTGGTGATGTGCGGGGACATCGCGTTGTACGAAAGCCGAAGTACACTCAGAAGGTTGCTGCACCTGTTGGATACGATGGGGTGAGGTGGCTGGTAGATACTGGTTGCCCAATGGATCTGGTCGGTCTCGGTGATTTGAAAGGACCCGATAGGGCCCTGATCGCCAAAGGCGGACACACTCATGCGCTGCACACTGCCAACGGGGCGACTCGCACCGCTGGTCGTGTTGATGCTGATGTTGGCAACCTGGACGAGGTGATTGAGGCACACGTCCTTGAGTCCACTCCATCCATCATATCCGTTGGAAAGCGTTGTATGGATATGGGATATTCGTTTGCATGGGCTGCAGGTTGCAAACCTACTCTCACGTGTCCTTCGGGCCGGACGGTGACATTGGATGTCATCAACAACGTGCCATATCTTCCTCATGGTGACACTCAGTTCGTTTCTCCCACTCTTGATGATGCTGAGCCAATCCCTGCTATGCCTGCCCCCGGGGCGGCGTATCGAGGGCTTGAAGCCAGCGAGATTCCGCTGGGTAGGTCTAGGCTTGCGGCCAAGAGTGAGCTACAGGACACCTGGCGCACTGAGCGGTCGGGCCATGTTGTGAAGGAGCACCGGCTTCCGCGCAAAGCAAAGTTTGTGCCGATAGGCGATGATTGCCCCGTTGGAGTTGATCGATTGGACAACTACAGGAAAACTGTCGTTCATCGAAATGGGGTTACCCATGAGGTGCTGGTTGATAGTCTATGGGAGTTATCCGAAAGAGATCAGCATGCGATAGCATCTGATGTCCCTTGGACGGGTGAAACGTGGTTTCGGGTCAAGTGCGAGACCGTTGCTCTTCCCGGAAAGGCGGAACAGGGGGGTGAGGGCGATAGCCACTCACCACCTTTTCCTGGCCCGGGGGAAGGGGATGATGGTGACATTGTCGAGATAAACTTTCTCTCCGGACTCCGCACAGAGGCTGAATGGCGGGCAGATGCTAAGACGCTTCGCCATATGCTCACCCATCTCCCGAAGAACCCCTATTGCCCGCACTGCCAGCGTGCGAAAATGGAGAATGTCAAGCTTCGCCGCAAAGGTGGTGCTGCTGCGCATGACGTGGTAAGTTTCGGGGACCTAACCACTGCTGACACGATGGTGTTGCGAGGATTGAAGGATCGAGGCTTTCATGGCGAAGCGGACGCGATAGTGTTCTATGACCTCGCTACTGACTACCTCGAAGTCCTCCCTGTGCAATCCAGATCCCGTAGCAATACGCTGGAGGCATTTCGCAGGTTTGCAGGGGGGCAAACTCTGAAGTTAGTGTACAGCGACCAGGCCCCAGAGCTGAAGAATGCTGTCACTACGCTTGGAGCATTGCACCGGCTTTCTACACCGGGCATGCCCAAGACCAATGGCCTGATCGAGAACAAGGTTAAGCTCGTTCTTCATGGGGCACGTGTGCTCCTGCGTCAAGCTGGATTTGAACCTCGATGGTGGCCATTTGCCGTTAGGCATTTTTCCATGGCAAGGAACATCGAAAATCGCGGTGAGGGATCACCGTGGATGCGACGCCACGGTAACGGGAACTTCAGCGGAGTCATTCTGCCGTTTGGTTGTCTGGTCGACTTCTACCCCATTGCTCCCAAGATTCGCAGGGATAGAAAGGGGGGGGTTCAAAACGCCCAAAACGACTTCAGACATGCTGGAAAGATCGACTCAGAGGACGTTGATGAAGGAGGAGACCACTGGATCGCAAATGAAGACGAGAAGGTTCTCACTCGCGTCCACGTTGAAGCGCGAACCGAGCTCTTTATCCCGATAGGGACGAGCTGTCCAGTCAAGATCAAAGACCTTGGCAGGAGGCGGAGCACAGTCCTCAACTATCTTGACGGATCGACCGAATTCGTTGTTGACGAAAACTGGCTCCAGGCCGAGAACGACCGTGGAGGTAACCACGAATGGACTGGAGAAACTCATTTCGACTGTGATTTTGATCGAGTCGATGAGGATGAGGCCGAGATCTATGAGAACGAGGAGTATGAACCCGAATGCAACGACGAACCGGACTTTGTTCCCATTGATGAGGTAGGGGTTGAAGAGACAAGCGTCACTACTGCCCTGCCCGCCGAGAAGAAAGAGCGGGACTTCATCAAGATAGAGGAGGATCCGAAGTTCGCCCCATCTTCCAAGCCAGGCCTATTTCTGGGCTATCGGTTAGAACCTGGGGGGCTGTGGAAGGGCGACTATCTCGTTGCTGATCTCGAGCACATTCAAAGGGGCCTCAGGAAACCAAGTATACACCAGGTCAAACGTATCTGGAAGAACCCTGAGGAGCCCTACGTGTTCCCGATGTTGGCATCTTATGATGCTAGGACTCGGACCATTCGGGAGGCGTTAGCTGACCGAAGGGCCGACCTTAAGCCGAGTAAGAAGATCAGGGATGAATTCGACTTTGATGAAGGTCGGTTTGATGATCCTGATGATGATGACGATGACCAACAGGACGAGGGGGGCGGTAGCTCTTCCAAGTCTGATGGGGCCATTCAGAGCAAGGCTGTCCAAGGGAGTGGTGACGCGTGCGTCTCAGATTACTGGGAGCGGCACGACGAGGACAGCGCCTGGTATCGCATCCACGTTGAGGTGCGGAAGAAGTTCTTCGGGACGACGAACGAGGACCTTCCTCCAGGTGGTCCTTCGCATGAGGAGCTTGACACCGTTAGGGTCACGCACATGCGGGGGCTTGATGCCGTTGGAAATTGGGTGAGAGATGATCGTCATCACGATGCTCCCAATCATCGGCACTTCACGCGTGGATTTTGGACTGGTGTGACCATCCTCTTTGATAAGGGATGTGCTCCCCACGGTAGGTTTAAGCCAAAGGAAGAAGGAGCCAAACCTACCGGAGGTCCGAAGAAGGGTCATGAGCTGCACGGAGACAGGATCGACTATGGCCAATCCGCCGATAGGCGTGAGCGACCATACGCAGGCACCGGAAAACCCAATTCAATTGATGCGGATAGTTGGAGACAGATGTCCACCCGGTCTCGGGAGATATATGTTCAAACCGAACGGGAGTTATCCCTAAGGGAAGAAAGACGCCGCGAACATCCTGAGAGGGACCCGGCTGCTCCAGCGCCTGGCCGCAAGCTCCTCATCGAGTTTGCGTGTGAACCTGACTCGCGCTTGTCTGCAGTGATGATGAAGTGTGGAGGCGATGCAATTCGCGTTCACGTTGGCTCATTTGACATCACCAAAGCCAAAGACGTTAGTCGGCTTATTGGGATCATCGAGGATAATCCTGGGTGTGACCTGTGGGCGTCAATTCCGTGCGGACCGTGGAGTACATGGCAGTATGTCAACCTTTCGATTCACGGTGCTGAGTTTGCATCACACCTGAACGACCTTAGAAGGAATTCTCAGGTAATGTTTGCGGCGTTCCTGCGGGCCTCCCGAGCCGTTAGGCGAGGAGGGGGCAGGGTTGCATTTGAGTGGCCTAGACACTGTCTTGGATGGAAGCAACCGTTCATGCAGAGGTTTCTTGCTGATCCTGATGTCGAGACCGTTGATTTCGACGGCTGTGATTTCGGGATGCAGGACAAGGACGGTGTGCCAATCAGGAAGCAGTGGAAGGTTGCGACGACCTCCAAGGAGCTCATTGATGAGCTGTCAGGTCGGAAATGCAAGCACGAGAAGGGATACCTTCATGCACGCATTGAGGGGTCAGTCACCCCAACGACTGCTCTCTATCCGAGTGAAATGTGCGAGGCAATCGTTGGAGCGTGGTACCCGAACGGCACTTTCAAGAAGGTCGCGAATGCAATGCCGGTCGAGGTTGACCCGGTTGAACAGCGATGGAAGAAGAAGCCGAATACCTTGTACGTCAGTCTTAACAGTGAGGCTGCCAAGATCCCGACGCGGGCTACTTCGGGAAGTGCGGGTTTGGATACCTATGCCTCTGAGGGAGCATGTATTCCCGCAGGGGGGTCAGGCTTGGTCAACACCGGAATCTCGATAGAGATGCCCGCTGGGGTATATGCTAGGATAGCTCCCAGGTCAGGACTAGCCGTGAAGAATAGGATCGCTGTAGGCGGTGGGGTCATTGATCCCGACTACGACGGAGAGATCAAGGTCATCCTCTTTAATCATGGGGGTGAGGACTTCATCGTGAATCCCGGGGACCGCATTGCACAGATCGTACTAGAGCGTGTTATGCTCATTGACGCGTCAATCGGTCCTAGGAAAGCCAAGCGGGGAACCGATAGGGGATCCGCGGGTTTCGGAAGCACTGGTATAGCTGCTGCTGCCCCTACGATTGGATCTGATGGAAGGACCTTTGAGTTCTCTATGCCTAGGGGGGAGATATCCCTTTCTCATCGGCCAAAGAGCTCAGGTGTCTTTCCTCCCTTGTATGCTTGTGTCGCTAGGCCAGTGAACAAGAAGGAACAAGCTGGGAATGCCAAGGCTAAGGCCGCTCTTCAGAAGGAGTGGGACAAGTTAACTTCGCAGGGATGCTGGGACTTGTCAACTGTCCAAGAGTGGCATGATGTTGCGGCCAAGGCACGTAGGGAAGGGGAGAAGATCCATGTTGGTAGGATTTTCGACATTTGCGTCGAAAAGAATCACGAGCTGCCGGAAGACGATCCGAATCGCAAATATAAAGGGCGAGTCGTGTTCGAGGGATGTTTCGTCCGTGATGAGATCGGGCATTGGGCCCTGTTCTCCGAGAACACCTCCTGCCCCGCCACTATGGCGGCGGGTAAGATGGGTGATGCTCACGGGTTACTCCCGGGGAATCTTCTGGAAGTGAGTGATGGGGAGTCTGCGTACACACAGGCCCGCTTGAAGGGAACGAAGACTTGGGTGAGGATTCCTCGCGATCAATGGCCACCTGAGTGGTTCGACGGCAGCGGAAATCCCAGATACAAGGATCCGGTCGTTGTCCTTGTGCTTGCACTATATGGACATCCGGATGCTGGTACCTTTTGGGAACAGCACTGCGAGGCGATGCTGAAGAAAGTCGGATACGTCAAGGTGAAGGATTGGGCCAGCGTGTTCAGGCATGAGGAGCTCGACCTCTTTCTTGTCGTGTACGTGGATGACTTCAAGATGAGCGGGCCGGCGAAGAACATCGCGGAAGGATGGGCGCTGATCTCGAAGGTCATCAAGATGGAGGAACCAAGGCAGCTCAAGAGATATCTTGGCTGCGAGCACGAATTCACGCAACAGGTGGTCAAGGGTCACTTTGACCCGAGACTGGCGTGGACGGTCGGCAATCCTCCTGATAAGGAGCAACCCGACTTGAGGTTTGGTCCAGAGGGGTTACTCTCTAAGGACATCCCCAAGCCGGAAACCACGATAAGGTTCATCAAGTACAGCGAGAGCAGCTTCATGCAGGCATGTGTCGATAGATACATTGAGCTGTGTCAGGGAAAGTACCCGAAGAAGCTGCAGAAGGTTGAAACTCCGTTCCTGGACGAGAGCAAGCCGGAGTTTGACGAGAATTCCGTCAATCCTGAATTTGACAAACTCTTCAACCAGGCGATGGACATGGAGACCGTCAATGCGCAGCCAGGATGCCTCGGAGATGACGCGGCGGCGGTGCTGATGAAGGTTCTCTACGGAGCTCGGATGGGCAGATATGACCTGATTCGTCCCGTGCAGGCGTTAGCCAGCCGGGTCACGAAGTGGAATCATCTATGTGACCGCAAGCTCCACAGGTTAATTTCATATGTGAACTCTACGCTCGATCTTCATTTGTACGGTTGGGTGGGCGATAGCCCAGAGTTCATTGAGTTGGTTGCTTACTGTGATGCGGATCTGGCTGGGGATCGTACTGATTCCAAGAGCACATCGGGAGTGCTCATTTGCCTTGTGGGTCCTAGGACCTACATGCCCATCACTGGAGTAAGCAAGAAACAGACTTCCGTTTCGAAGTCGACTCCCGAAGCAGAGATTGTTGCTCTCGACCATGGAGTGTCCAAGGAGGGAATGGCATTAGCTACCCTCTGGCAGCACGCTATTGGGAAGGGAAAGGAGACCCAGCCGTTTATTATCAACGTGCTGGAGGATAACGAATCGGCATGCCGGATCGTTATAACTGGGAATAATCCCAACATGCGCTACATGTCAAGGACGCAGCGCATTGACATCTCGTGGCTCAACGAACGTTTTAACGATGGAATTTTTCGGTTCGTTGCGTGCCCGTCTCACTACCAAGGTGCTGACATTTTCACTAAGGCCTGCATTGACAAGGTCGTGTGGAATAGAAATCTGCACACCCTTGGTATGTTTCTGCCGGGATACCTGCAGGAATATTTGGCCCAACCCACCCAACCCTGTCTTAAGCCCCCTGCCGCTCCTGGACTGCCCCCGCTTAGGGGGGTACGCATGGAATCAGGTGCAAAATCCGGTTTCAATCGGCTCATTGAGAGGTTACTCTCTGAGTACGAGGGAATCGTGATTGACGAGGAAAAAGGAGGGAAAAGATGCGAGAAAACTATTATTGCGGACCAGGCGATAGCCGGAGTTCTTGCGTATAGTGATCTTTGCAGGGTTGTCACGCTTCAAATTGCTCCTGGTTACAGGAATCACATCATACGGTCTGGTAGGATTGAAGGCGATAGCCTTTGTTATGTTGTGCTTGTTCTTAATGATCTTGCACCCGATAGGGTTGATTCCAGGACTGGGAAGTGGGGACAGACCAGAAAGCTTAGGGATAGGACCGAGGCTGCCGTTAGGCAAAGGTTCAACTTGGCTTGTGATGCTCGGACCAGTGGATGCGTTCCGATCATTCTCTATCGACCTAAATGCAATATCTTGAAGGAAGGTGAGGTTGAAGGAATCGCCACCACGCATGGGTTTGATTGCAGGTCTGTTTGCGCTTGCCAATGTGGTCTCAAGAGGCATGGGATTGTGTTTAGGTGCTTTTCTTCTAAGTCTTTCAATTCGTTTTGGAGTACTTGCAAGATGCGAGGAGGGGATACTCTCTCTCAGCACGACCGATTGCTTGCTGTTGGGAAGTGGTTGAACAACTTCGTTGCCGCGTAGCGTTTGCTTGATCAAGTTGGCTCACACCGCGGGCAACCGCACCACATTCACAGGCGACACAATGCGCTTACTGACCAGAACAGAAGCATGAGGCAGGTATGCCTGTCACTAAGGTTTTTCTTCTGCTTCGTGAAGGACGGATTCAGTCAATTATTCATTTTCTAGGTTCTTGTTCTAGGGAGAGGGTCTCTGGCCGATAGGCTGAGCCTTCTGAGGGACAGGGGGGGATTCTGGCCGGTAGGCTGGGTTCCCGGTTCCTCCGTGGTTCCGTGGCCGGTGGCCCGAACCTGCTGACGCATGGCGGCAGCTGGCGGAATGGGCCTGGGGCACTGCATGGCGACGCCTCCGCGGCCGTCCTGGGACCTGGAGATGGGCTTGGGTATGGAGAAGCCTAAGGCTGTGGCCGGTTGTTTGCTTGCGGGGTACCGCGAGTGGACGATTAAAGGGTTTAGGGGACAGGATCCGAAGTTCACCACGATTGATCCAGATATGGAGAAGGCTGACCAGCTGATTGAGGATGACAGTGCTGCAAGGTTCGACGAACTGGTTGGCAGGGTGTCCCACATCAGCAAGGACAAGCTCGACAGGTCGCACATGCCGGTGACGGACCATGAAAAGCTGCTTCGGTACCGGGCGATCAGGACTGCTGCGATAGTGGCTGAGATGAAGCGCCGGGGAGTGTTCCGACGGACCCTGCTTTCTTGCTTCCTTACCATATCGTGTTCGCGATTGAGGAGAGCATTGAAAGTGGCAAGAGCGCGCTACCCATGGATAGCAGTACGGAGCCGGCAGCTGAACCATGCGGAGGAATGTGGGCTGCAGACCCGAAAGCCTGGCCGGAGTGGAAGACGGTTCACCCGCAGACTGCCTTGGTAAAGGCGGTCGCTGATCAGGCAGAGGTGGCATTCGGAGATCACCCTCTGTATAGCGGAGATGATTTCGGTGATGCGGAGCACCATTTCAACGCAATCCGTGCCTGGATGAGCGAGAGGCCGAACGCTTTGTTCACGCCTCCGGAGTTGGTCGTGGACGCGATGATGCTGACGGAAGGGAGAAACAGGGAGGAGATCGTTAGATGTTCCTCGGGACGAAGGCTTTCGTCGGTCCCGTCGGTCAGAAAGTTCGCGTCGGCTGATAAGCCAGGGATGCGGGGGTACCTGCACGCGATGGGACAGATGTCAGGTGTGGTCACGTCCCTGCATGATGCCTTTGACTGGGATCGTAGGCAGGTGTTGAGGATCTCGCCCAACAATCCGGCGAGTACCACTGACGTGGAAATTGGTCCCGACGATGCATGGGCATTCTTCGATTTGGCCATCAATTTCAGGGGCCAGACGGACACTGAGAAGGTCCTCATCCACGGAACTTCGCAATCCTCATTGTGGAGCATCCTGGGTGGTATGCAGGTTACTGCGTCCACCGCGAGTGATGAATGGGTAGGGGTGTGGACATCTTTGAAAGCGGTCGAGGCCCTGGGATACAGCACTCTGTCGCACTACGGTCAGAACACGTGGGCGAGGGTCGCGATTTGCATCGCGCAACCGGACGAGTCCGAGAATCTGTTCAGCGACAATCCCCACCTGAAGGGTGTCAAGCGAGGAGCCCAACGAGTGTTCCCGAACGCGAGGTTGGGGATCTGTGGGATCTGCATCAAGCTTGAGAAGCCTGCGGCGGACTCGCAATATGTGGAGCTGTGCAACTCAGGGGGCGATAGCACCCTGCAGTACTACAACCCATTCGTCGAATGGAATCCGCATGCTCCATCGGTAGTGTGGGCTATGCACAAGTTCTTCCCAGAGAACTACATGGGACCGATAGGTCTTTCCGTTGAAGAGGAGAACATGCGTGCTGCTCCAGGGACCCCTCAGGCTGCCGAGGCGGAAGGTGGGGCACTATTCGCCAGGATCGTGCCGAAGTCGAACATGTTTGAGGCCATCCGGGGTGAAACGTTTGTGCTCACCCTAACGAAGGGATACCTTACCGAGATCAAGGACGAGGCAAAGGCCGTTGGTCGGGGTGCTCTCTTCCCGCAGGAGCTTGAGTGTTTCGAGCAAGCTAGGAAGGTGATGCGCCTGGTCAGGAGTGGGAAGGTCGTTCCGCCAGCTATGGAGCTGCCGAAGGGAGGATACTCCCGTGTGGCAGTTGATCCCGTACAAATGGAAAGGCTGTGGGACGCATGGGCAATCGCCGTGTTAGCGGATGTGATGCTGTCCATCTACCCATCCATTGTTCTGCACGAGATGAGTCGCTACCAAGACAAGATGGTAATCTTGCTTCGGTGTTTAGCGGCTAGTGGGACAGGTGCTGCGGTGAGGATCGCTGCGGCCATGGCGGCCGGGTACGGTCCTCCGGTGTTCAAAGAGGAGTCCGCGGCTCCGGATGCGACTGTGTTTTACCTGCTGGATCAGACGTTCAACACTGCATCCACGAAGAACAAGAAAGGGATGGACCCAGCAACGTTGGCGGAGGACATCCTCAAGTGCAGGACAAAGAATGACCGGTTGAGGGGTTCCCCAGATAACCGGCCGTTCAAGAACTGTGAGGTGCACTACGTGACCAGCACTCGTGATAACGAGGAGACATCCCTTCGGATGATGATTGACAAGGCGTACGAGCTGATGGACAAGCGGACGGACGATTGCGTCCAGAAGTACGGCAACGCGGATGCCGCCAAGCATGACCTGTATGTCTTTGGTCTCCGTGGATCCTACCTGTACAGGTGGGAGAGGAACGCATGGAAGGCCAGAAGTGACGCGGCGACCGTGTGGAGTAAGGACGTGGCGTCGCTGGTCGCACTCAACAACAAGGTCAAGGTGATGGTTTGTGGTCCGGGGCGATCGTTAGATCGAGAGGGTGACCAAGGGATTCACATGACTAAGGAGATCCAGCATAAGATGGGCGATCTCCGTGCGAACCTGATCCCAGTGGTTTCAGCAGACGCGGTGTCATGGGGGAGCGAAGTTGACAGCTACGGCAGGAATCGGCCGGTCCAGAGAGCATGGGCCGTGGTGCCGCCATACCTTGCGGCAGTTCCGGACTTTTTCTCCCTGACCAGGACCACATGGCCTGGTTCTGTCACGTTGCACATCAGGGACAACATCCTCAAGCTTCTGAAGGAGGGTACTTCTTCAAAGATGGGTGATGGCGGATCGATGTCTGAGTCTGAGGATGTCGACATGACAGGTGCCGCTCTGGGAGGACCGCCGGTAGGCGTTGCCTCTGGAGGGCAATCGTCTGACGCAGGTCAGCAAGTGGAGGGTCAGATCGCTGCCCCGAAAGCACCTCCTAAGGCGTTAGTCACAAAGGAGATGCTGGCATCGGTGAGACCGAAGTCCCCGCCGAACCCACCTCGGAGTCCGAGAGTTTCTTCACCTCAGGTCCCGGCGACCGAAGTTGGGAATCGATGGTCCTCGAATCTTCGAACGCCTAGAGCGACGATTGAGGAGGAGAACGCGGGTGGCTCCGCCGAGGTCGATGATCTCCTACCCGATAGGGAAGGGGTCGATCTTCCTACGGATACCTTCAACGATGGTGGGGACCCGACCGAGGCCGAGGTGCTGGAGTTCGCCGGAGACGTTGAGATGGAACCGGAGAAGGAAGCCGAGGCTCCCGCTGTAGGTGAGGAAGAGACTCCCGGTAGGGCAGCTGAGGTGCCTCAGGCCACTACGACTACGACAGAGCCGCCGATGGAATCGCCTGCGGCAAAGCGAGCGGCGTCGCCCGTTAGGGAGGAACGAAGGGCTCGAGAACCTGTTGGTGGTCAGAAGAAGGAGGAGGCGTCGGGTGCAGGTGGCCCGGGTGTGCCTATCTCCTATGCTCCGAAGTACACGGACGACGACGGGGACCTGCGGGATACTGCAGCGACCCCGAAGGCGGCTTCAACCCAGGAGTCTCGAGGGGGCATACACAATTATGCAAACACGCCGTACCCGGAGCACCCGGGAGAGGCGCCCGAGTTGGAGTCAGCGGAAGTTCGGCATCACCGTGAGCATGGTTCATATCAATCCACGAGGGGCTCGCGGACATCAGCAAGACCGGCGGAAAGCAGGTCGAATAGGAGGTTCATCGTTCAGCATGTCCTGGCTAGGGAGGCTGGTGAGCCCTTCATCTATGCTGTGATCAGGAACAAGGCAATCACTCAAGAGCGGGTTACCGCGGAGGAGTGGAGGAAGGCGAACGAGACTAGCCACATTGTGTTCCCGAATCGCGATAGCGAGTGGAATGCGGTATTGGAGAGGGCCGTGCATAACGATTTCATGTACGGGGCGTTGGATGCTTCCCGAGCTGCTGGAAGGATCGATCAGGAGTACATCAATCCTCGAGATCGGAAGTCTACGCCGTGGGGTGATCAGCAATGGAACATGAAGAAGGTGGCGTCCGAGGCTGCCCATATCCCGTTAGGGATGAGGCAGGACATTCAGGCGAAGTACCATCATGGGCGAGCACCTCCGGGGGACTGGGCAGATATGCCCGATCGGGATGATTACATGGTTCGTGGTGTCGTTAGTGACCCGAACCGCAGGGCGTATGATTGTCTTCGAGCGCCGGGGGTGAGGGCTACCTTGCTGAACGCGCAGACGGGTCAATGCATTCCTTTGGACGACCCGACTTGGGTGCCGGAGGTTGCATCATCGCACTTGCTGGTAGGGACGATCTCTGTGATCGCATCGCACGTGGATTCCGCCCTTGGGCGCGCGTGGCGGATGCCCATGTTTCATCCCCAGCTGATGGCGGCGACGGCAATGTTGGAGAAGCTGCAGAAGTACTTCAACGCGCTGAACGAGGCGGTATTGGGCAAGCGGTTGGGGACTGCGCCTTTCAGCATGATTGCCGGCCGCTCCGGAGCTGCGGACTATCCCGACGAGGGAGCAGATGCCTGACACGTTGGCACAGTCAGCGGTTGAGGTGCTACTATCTCATGTGTCGGCATTGTCACATTCAGGAACCCCTTCCGATAGGAAGGAGATCCTTGGTAGGGATGGGTGCCCGTTCGGGAAATCATGGTTCGAAGATGACCCTGAGGGAGCCACTTGGCCTGGACACCATATGGCTGGAGGTGTCGCTGTCCCACTGAAGCCGAAGACGAAGATCGTGTGGGGAAAGCGACCACATGTGGATGACGAGGGCGATGTGGATCCTGGGGCGAGTTCTTCGGGGCAACCGAGGACCGAGCCGGCCCCCGATAGGGGCGCCGGGTCAGGAAAGGATGATGATGTGACCCTTCCTGACATTGGGAAACTGTCCGTGACGGAGAAGAAGAAGGACGACATGGACGTGGATCAGGAAGGCTCCAAGAAGGGCTCCACCGGGACGGAGGAGCCCACGCCTCGGGGTACCGAGGCTGGGAAGGAAGGCCCGAGCAAGGCCTCCAACTACAGAGGGGCTACTGCTGAGGAGTACCGAAAGGCTGCTCGGGAATACGTGTACAGCGGGGAGGGAGATGATCGAAGAATCCTTCCCAAGAATACTCCAATCAACATGGAGAAGTCGTTGCCGGCTGAGGTCGCGCTCCTGATTCCTAGAGCTGTGGCCACGCAAGAGGAGGCTGAGGAAGCCGAGAGGACCGCGATGGAGGCCATCCGCGGGGACTATAGGCTTCCGGATGTGGGTCAGGACGACAGGGAGAAGGTCGACCCTTACACCGTGACGGACGAAGACTTGGCTGCGTCGGTAGACGCGTTGACTAGGAGGTTGAGCAATATGCCTGGGTGGTCGGGGAATTTGATCGACCCTGCGAAGTCTGCTGAGCTGGTCGCGGCGAGATGGGGCGGTAAGGCGAGTTATGACAAGCCTGAGGCTCCTCTGACTGAGGCTGGGATGAAGAGTGCGTCATTGGAGGATCGTGCCTACGCACTATCGCAGCTGAATCAGATGGTGAACTTCCACAAGAAGCACCTCTGCTCTGGGCGAGGAGCGCCTCTGGTGAGTGCAGCTGCCCCTAGTGGACCCTTTGCTCCTGACCAGCTGGATGATAGCAGGAAGTTCAGGCCTAGTGGGGCGGCGAGCAAGATGACCTACAATCTTGTGATACTGGATGGGAAGGAGGATTATCTTGCCGATAGGCGAGAGATCAATCCGGAGTTAAGGGAAACGGGAGTTATCCCTGATGAGGCCGTCACTTGCCAGATTGTGGTTCCCTCGAAGACGAGGTTGGGTGAATACCTCCCGAACTACGAGGAGACCGTGGGCACTGTTGCAGGACGGGAGGCGGCGAAGGAGTTGATGAGACTGCTCTCGTGCGATTTCGACGGCTTGGTCATCAATTCAAAGAGAGTCTCGGAGTTATTCGAGGAACGTGTGCTGAAGGAGACCGGACGTGAGGCTGGAAACTGGGTGAAAAGTGACCAGGCCATCTGGTTTCTGAAGGAGATTTCGGGCATGGAGAACGCTGAGATGTCTTGGAAATTCTTCATTCCGACGCTTAAAGCTTTCCCGATAGGGCAAGTGGAGGCGATGCTCATGGTCATGTACGACGGGGATGGCGTTCTCCTCAAGGAGAGCACCAGGTTGGTTGCCGTTAGGCACACGCGGATCGGACGCGACTTGAGTTACAGTGCCGTTAGGCACAGGTATACTCAGGAAGATGCACCTGGCGGATCTCTGATGTATGAGATGCATTGGAATGAACTCCCCATGGTGGGATACGTCATCATGAAGTTCTCGGACTTTCGGAAGGCGGTTCAGCTCCAAAGGGTGAGGCGAAATGGAAAGGCCATGATCGAGATATTGATCACGAGGCCCGATGTGTACGAGACCATTGGGGATGGTAGGCAGGATGAGGGCCTGATCCCACTTGTGGGAGCCATGGCGCCGGATGCTGAGGTATCGCCTTCGTGGTATGTCAGGGACAGGCTGCGGAACTACTCCGGTAGGTACGTGGTGGTAATGGTGGATCTTCGGGTGCACTGGTCCTTGGTTGGACCCGTGTTTTTGACGAGAAGGAAGACTCTTGCCGTTAGGAACGAGATCCACATGGGGGCTTGGAAGGCGGCGTATATGTACGATGATTACACGATAGTGTACCATCGGGCATGGGACTACGGTGACTTCACCCCCGTTAGGGGAGAGCACAAGCGATCACGGGAAGAGATCAGGCTGAATGTGACTGCCACGTTCTGCTTGAGGTGCGCGGAATTGATGCCGAATGGGATGCACTTGTGTCCCGGGTGCGCGCTCCCGGTCTTTTACCCGAACTTTATCCCCAACGCGGAGGAAAAGGACTTCGAAACGTGCCACATCGTGCCGGAGTGGGTGAGGACCATGGGGCAGTTCAAGCCCAGGAGGATTCCCTCCGAAGTGGTCGGAGTCATCAAGAGGAATTTGATTTCCTATTCAATGGCATCCGATCTAAGGATGACGGTGCAGAGCGGCATCAGACTTCCCCCTTATCTTGGTGAAGACAAGGGAGGTGTCGATGCGGCGTGGGATGAGCTGGCGAAGGTGCTCTTCCAATTCTCCTATGTGTCCGGGATTTCGGCCTCGGATGCGTTTGTGGAGAAGTGGGTGGCGAAGCACCTGATCAAGACCAACCAAGTCGATAGATTTGAGTCGGTCACGGAGTACTTCCGGGCCAACCCAAGACACGCTGCTCAGTGGGGTAGGCGTATGACGACTTCCGTTAGGAAGTTCGCTCGTCATGACACGTACTTGTCATTCTATATTCCGATGGCATACGTGATTGGTTCTGCGGCTGGTCATCTGACCCCATTGTACCCGACCCATCGAAAGGACGTGGACATCCTGGAGAGTCATGCGTTGATGTCGCAGCTCAGGAAGTACATGGTATCGGAGACAGGGTACGATGAGAAGAAGAGGTTGAAGGAGGCGATAGCCAAGGTGCAGAAGGCGATCAGCGCCGGACAGTCGGAGCCTCCCGCACCCTTCCGTGACCCGTTCGTCTACGTTAGTGACGAAAGGGTGAGGACGGTTCTTGACGGTCGTCAACCCGAACCTTTGAACGTGGACATCGAGGGACTCCAATCGGTGCATCATGCTGCGCCGGGTCCTGGTCCCAAGCAGGAGCCGGTCCCCAAGGGCGGAAAAGGAAAAGGGAAAAAGGGGGAAAAGGGCGGTAAGGGCGGTAGTCCTTCCGGCCCGCCACCAAAATCAGGTGAAGTGCCGGGTAAAGGATCCGGTAAGGGCGGTAGCCCATCCGTCCCAAAGGCGAAGGATGACGCTGGACCTGCTCCGATGGAGGTTGATGCAGCAGCAGCTCAGCCGAAGAAGTCTTGGGCCGAGATGGTGGTTGAAGGGGCCAGGCCGAGTGCCAAGGCTAAAGTGACCCCGGTTCCTAAGGCAGAGCCGAAAGGGAAGGCTGCTTCGGCATCTGAGGCGAGGAGTGCTCCGGCTCCAAAAGCTGTGGCTAAGGAGACGAAGCAGGCCGAACCGAAGGTTGAGGTCAAGAAGGAGAAGACAGGCGGAGGTGACGCTCCCGGCGGTAGCCGCGGGTCGGCCGAAGGGCAGAAGAGAGAAAGGAAGTCCCGTTGGGATCCCGACGAGGCTGCGAAGGAGTCGACAAAGCGGGAGGCGTCCACGAGGCCTGGCGACGTCGACAGCAGACCAGGTGCGGCAGCGAGAGAAGCTAGCGGGGATGATCTTCACTCCGCGCTTGGCAGATCTTCGGCAAAGGATGCGGTAGCGCCTTTGACTGCCTCCAAGGCGATGGCAAAGAAGCCTGAAGGCGGGGAGATCCGGCTGCAGTCTGCTGAGCGGGCCGCGGCGAGCCCGGTGGAGGGTCACTTCCTGGTGCTGCCTGAGAGTTCGGTGGTGGACGCTTTCTTGACGATCTCCACCAACAGAGTGCTGAACAGGCAGGTTAGGGATTTCATCAGAAATGGTGAGGACGCGTCGGCACTGGAAGCTCTCAACCAGATCGTGACGAACTCTCAATCTGGGAGGAGGCGTAGGGAATCGGATATTTCCCGTACTCCTTCTCGGAGGTCCGTTAGGACCGTGGACACCAGGGATTCCAGAGAGTCGAGGAGGCGCAGATATCGTCCGCGGCGCGAGGATGATCGCGACAGGAGGAGGGACGATGCTCGTGATCGTCGTGATGATGATTCACTCGATCGGGAGCGGGATCGAAGGCGAGATGATCGCAGGAGATCCGAAAGGGATCGTGATAGGGACCGTGCGCGGGGCGGACGTGACCGGAGGAGACGTGACGATAGCCGGTAGGCTGAGTCACGAGGGTTGCGGCCGATAGGCTTGCGTCCGTTCTCCAATGGTCGGCGCGGTGTGGAGGTGGTGATGTTCCTCCCGGACCGCTGAGGCGCGGAGGTCATGTCTCTCCCGTACCGCTGCTGAGCTGCTGGACGTGCTCATCCGGAAGCAGTATGAGTGAGACAGTAGATGGACAAATTAATCAAACCACCAACAGACATGGCGCACACCCCCAGTACCCCCCAATGTCAATGTTACACTGCGCACGAGCACTTTTCATGTCATCGGGGTTTGATTTAATTCGTCCACCCAGCCTGATCCTCCAAACGGGCAATAACATTGAAATCGAGGGGGCAAGGGGGGCATTATAACTGTAAGGGTTTGATTAATTCGTCCACCTACGGTACGGCCAGCGTTGGTCGGCAATGGTCACGCAGACGCTATCTTTTCACGAATTTCATGCGTGGTTGCACGTGCATAGACGCAAATTGAAAGGTATGGCACAGACTGGCACAGACTACAAAGCAGACAGGAAGCGGCGCTGCTCGAATGGCAGAAGTTTGCTGAAGGCTGCCAGGGCTTGCCAGTCACTGGGGGTAAGCTCTGCAACATTGAGAGCACCCAGGGCAGAGACCTCAGCTGCCAACAGCAGGACTTTTTGCTTGGGCAAACTGGCCCGCAAAGCCAGCTCAGTCAGACCTTGGACAGGCTCATGTTGATGACCGGGCGGCGCGCATGGAAGAGTTGGGATGCTCAGGGCTTCGGCAGCATCGTGCTCTGTAGCCCCGCTGCGCACCCAGCGACTCAGGCAAACTTCACAAGGAACCGTTTCCTTCAACTGCGCAATGGTCTCTGTGCAGTTGAAAATGAGGACCCTGCTCTTCATGTGCCGGATGTCCTCCTCGTCCACGCCAGGCAAGGGCTTCCATAGATCCTGGGCTTTTGCCGTGAGGAGACAACCACGGTGCCACTCGAAATCCACATTCCCATCGTTAAACGACTGCGACACCTGCACCTCGAAGGGCTGCCCTTGGAATAGGCTGAGAAAAGTGGTGACTGGCACAGTTCTCTGACCGTATTCCACTGGGCGGAAGTCATCCCAGAACAGGAACTTCTTGTCTTTCAGAATGTTCCGGAGGGAGAAGGAAGACCCCAGCGCGGGCTTGCGGCTTGTGGAAGACCTGGCCAAATCCAAACAGGCTGTCAAAAGGCAGGACTAAAGTGGACTTCCCGGAGTTGGTTGGGCCGACGATCATGGGCGTGCGCGTCGTCTTGGAGGGACCAGCTAGCAAGATGTTTCTGAGGGCCACTGCCAGCTCAGACCGAGACAATGTTGAGAAGTTGGCCTGAAAGAAGTTGGCAGCTGCGTGAGCGTAGGTGCAAGCATCACCATGTGGGCACGGACATTCCGCCAACTCGCAAAGCCTTTCCCAATCAGAGTTGCGATCGTTGGCTGCCTTTTGCCTTGCCAGTCCCCATTCCTGCGCCTCAGCTAGGTAGTCCTTCAAGTACCGCTGCCGCTGATGCACAAAAAGCTGGGCCTGTTCAGTCCCATGGTTCTGAACGTATTCCAGCACGGCAGCCTGGGTTTCGAGGCCTTCGGCTAGGATCAGAGATGTCAGATCCAGCTTGTTGAAGCGCTGCCTCTTCTGCGAAGCAGCTTCTGCCGTTCGCTCGGCCCCCTCTCGGCGCCTTTTCCAGATCTCTGCATTCCAAGGACGCTGGGACTCCGCAAACAAGTCCAGGGCATCCCATCCCAAACTCTGCGACCACGAGACAGGGTTAAGGTCCACATCTGGCTTTGACAGGGTGGCAATGTAGCCATACCGAACCGCACTCCAGAACTGGGTGTGTGTGGAAAAGTGGCATGCCAAATGGTTCCTGGCTCGCAGTGTGTGCTTGGCAGTGGCCCAAGTCCTTGGCTGGGCCAACTGCACGGCTACATGGAAGTGCTTGCTTCCGTCAGCATGAGCTTCCTGGAAGACGACGAGCTTGTTCACCATGGGTTCGGTGCGTGTCCGAGGACGTCCGGCAGAGGCTGGTGGAATCATAGGGTCATCAAAGGCCTGCCGTACAGCATCCGCCACCTCTTGACGAGTCATGGTCTCGATCTCACGCAAGTCTGCCGAGGATTCTACAGTACTTGGCCACACTCTGGAAATGGTCAGCAGGTGAACTTTGTGCTTGAAGTTCTTCACCTCTGCCCCGAGTCCTTGCAGCCAGGTCGCCAGTTGGTCCTGCGTGGCTGCCTGATCATGGACTTTGGGGGTAACTTCTTCTCCAGCAGAAACCACATCAACCGGCTCGCTCATCAGGACCGCGGAGGCTTAAGATTCGTGACTGCTCTGGGCCAAAACCAACTGCTTGCCGGCTGAAGCGTCACAGAAACCACAGAGCTGTGATGCAGGTTATTTGACAAGCATGGTTATGTGTCGAGCCGTGGAAAGTAAGACTGGGCGGCGCACCTGGACGTTCGCCATCAGGACAGAGACTGCAGAGCCAGGATGTTGTTGCAAGACTCCTGCACCGAATGACACCATGGGACATGAACGTTGCACTGCGCGTCGGTTCCAGAATTGGTGGCTACGCATATACTATTTGACCCACCCTCTTCATGTTGAGTTTTCCAATTCCAAACCTGCCGGTGGTCAGATTCCTCAAGTTTTTCCAGTTCCTAATCCCCGGGTGTTCAAATTCCTCAAGTTTTTCCAGTTCCCAAATTCCCGGGTGTTCGAGTTTTTCCAGTTCCTAATCCCGGTTGTTCAAATTCCTTGAGTTTTTAGTTCCTAATCCCCGGGTGTTCAAATTCCTCGAGTTTTTCCAGTTCCTAATCCCCGGTTGTTCAAATTCCTCGAGTTTTTCCAGTTCCTAATCCCCGGGTGTTCAAATTTCTCGAGTTTTTAATTCCCAATCCCCGGGTGTTCAAATTCCTCGAGTTTTTCCAGTTCCTAATCCCCGCTTGTTCAAATTCCTCGAGTTTTTCCAGTTCCTAATCCCCGGGTGTTCAAATTCCTCGAGTTTTCCCAGTTCCTAATTGCTGTCCCAGTTCCTTTCCAGTTCCTTTCCAGTTCCTTTTCCAGTTCCTTTTCCAGTTCCTAATTAGGATTTGTTGCGTTTTCTCAGCAATTGCTTCTTGACCATGAATTCATTTAAAGAAAAAGAAAAAAGTATTTATTTCTTTTCTATTTTCAGCAACTTGGAATGACTGAGAAAACACAGCAAATCCTAATTCGGAACTGGAAAAGGAACTGGAAAAGGAACTGGAAAGGAACTGGAAAGGAACTGGAAAGGAACTGGGACAGCAATTAGGAACTGGAAAAACTCGAGGAATTTGAACAACCGGGGGATTAGGAACTGGAAAACTCGAGGAATTTGACCACACGGAGATTAGGAACTGGAAAAACTTGAGGAATTTGATTATACTCCAGGAACTCATGACCACCCGGGGATTAGGAACTGGCAAAACTCGAGGAATTTGACCGTTGAGTTAGAAAGATTCGAGGATTTTGGTTATGTGAGCTGGACAGTGTTGAGGACTTCAACCGCCGAGGAAAAGGAAGTTGGGAAACGCAGGCCAGACAGCAACATGAAGCGCGAAAGTGCGAAGGCCCTGCGCAACCTGTTTTTTGCATTGCACTGGTGCGATATACAGGCAGTCGACATGGACGTCCTCTGGGGACAAATCCGGCTTCTCATACAGCGGCCGGAAGTGCACCCCGTGTGCCCAAAATGCCCGGCTGATGGTTTTGAGGCTGCACTTCAGCTTCAGCTCCTTCTTCAGCACTGCGACAGTGACCTCTTTGCCCTTGGCCTGACGCAGCAGCTTCTGGTACGCCTTCTCCATCTGCTTGTACTTGTTCTCCGTAATGATGACTTTGGGCCCCACCCGCCCGGACTTCGTCTTGTTCTTACGGAAGAGGTGCTTGGACACTGTGTCAGTGGAGCGGCCCACCGCTGCTGCAACCTTCTTGACGCCAAGGCCATCGGAATGAAGGTGCTTCATGAGCTCCTCTTCAATTGGCGACACGTGCACGAACGCGGTATCCTTCTTCATGGCCTTCTTGCCCGTCACAGGAAGAAGGATCTGCCGGATGGCTTTGGGGCCGTACCCGAGCTGCTTCATGCGTGCACTGACGCGGTTGGCCAGGTCCACTCCCAAGTTGCAGATTTTGGGCGCCATGGACGGCGCACAGGCAAATCTGCAGCGTTTGTAGCGCGCAAGGGCAAGAGCTGAAATGTGCTGCAGCAACGACATGCTAGCTTTCTGAGGCAAGCAAACATTACTGCCATGCCTCAGTCCACTTGTCCAGGTACGCGCGAAAGACAGATGAATCAGTGAGGACAGGAAGCAGATGTTTCTGGGAGCGGCATTGCTCGGCATTTGGTTTGGTTTTCGACAGGCAACTGACTGCTCAGAGAAAAGCAAATGCGAACGACAAGCAGATGGCCAAGTGAGGACATTGCGCAGCAGACGGATGTTGCCGAGAGCGACATTGCGCGGCACGCGGGTTTGCGCCATGCAACTGACTAGCAGACCAGTGAGGACAGGAAGCAGATGTTTCTGGGAGCGGCATTGCTCGGCATATGGTTTGGTTTTCGACAGGCAACTGACTGCTCAGAGAAAAGCAAATGCGAAAGACAAGCAGATGGCCAAGTGAGGACATTGCGCAGCAGACGGATGTTGCCGAGAGCGACATTGCGCAGCACGCGGGTTTGCGCCATGCAACTGACTAGCAGACATTCTTTCACCTTTCTAAGACAAAAGCGATGGAAAAAAAACACGACAGACAAGCTTATTTTTCTGGGAGTGAAGTGAGGACATTGGGCAGCAGACGAAAGACAAGCAGATGTTTCTAGGAGAAGACAACTGAAAAACTAGCTACCCAGACAGTAGATGGACAAATTAATCAAACCACCAACAGACATGGCGCACACCCCCAGTACCCCCCAATGTCAATGTTACACTGCGCACGAGCACTTTTCATGTCATCGGGGTTTGATTTAATTCGTCCACCCAGCCTGATCCTCCAAACGGGCAATAACATTGAAATCGAGGGGGCAAGGGGGGCATTATAACTGTAAGGGTTTGATTAATTCGTCCACCTACGGTACGGCCAGCGTTGGTCGGCAATGGTCACGCAGACGCTATCTTTTCACGAATTTCATGCGTGGTTGCACGTGCATAGACGCAAATTGAAAGGTATGGCACAGACTGGCACAGACTACAAAGCAGACAGGAAGCGGCGCTGCTCGAATGGCAGAAGTTTGCTGAAGGCTGCCAGGGCTTGCCAGTCACTGGGGGTAAGCTCTGCAACATTGAGAGCACCCAGGGCAGAGACCTCAGCTGCCAACAGCAGGACTTTTTGCTTGGGCAAACTGGCCCGCAAAGCCAGCTCAGTCAGACCTTGGACAGGCTCATGTTGATGACCGGGCGGCGCGCATGGAAGAGTTGGGATGCTCAGGGCTTCGGCAGCATCGTGCTCTGTAGCCCCGCTGCGCACCCAGCGACTCAAGCAAACTTCACAAGGAACCGTTTCCTTCAACTGCGCAATGGTCTCTGTGCAGTTGAAAATGAGGACCCTGCTCTTCATGTGCCGGATGTCCTCCTCGTCCACGCCAGGCAAGGGCTTCCATAGATCCTGGGCTTTTGCCGTGAGGAGACAACCACGGTGCCACTCGAAATCCACATTCCCATCGTTAAACGACTGCGACACCTGCACCTCGAAGGGCTGCCCTTGGAATAGGCTGAGAAAAGTGGTGACTGGCACAGTTCTCTGACCGTATTCCACTGGGCGGAAGTCATCCCAGAACAGGAACTTCTTGTCTTTCAGAATGTTCCGGAGGGAGAAGGAAGACCCCAGCGCGGGCTTGCGGCTTGTGGAAGACCTGGCCAAATCCAAACAGGCTGTCAAAAGGCAGGACTAAAGTGGACTTCCCGGAGTTGGTTGGGCCGACGATCATGGGCGTGCGCGTCGTCTTGGAGGGACCAGCTAGCAAGATGTTTCTGAGGGCCACTGCCAGCTCAGACCGAGACAATGTTGAGAAGTTGGCCTGAAAGAAGTTGGCAGCTGCGTGAGCGTAGGTGCAAGCATCACCATGTGGGCACGGACATTCCGCCAACTCGCAAAGCCTTTCCCAATCAGAGTTGCGATCGTTGGCTGCCTTTTGCCTTGCCAGTCCCCATTCCTGCGCCTCAGCTAGGTAGTCCTTCAAGTACCGCTGCCGCTGATGCACAAAAAGCTGGGCCTGTTCAGTCCCATGGTTCTGAACGTATTCCAGCACGGCAGCCTGGGTTTCGAGGCCTTCGGCTAGGATCAGAGATGTCAGATCCAGCTTGTTGAAGCGCTGCCTCTTCTGCGAAGCAGCTTCTGCCGTTCGCTCGGCCCCCTCTCGGCGCCTTTTCCAGATCTCTGCATTCCAAGGACGCTGGGACTCCGCAAACAAGTCCAGGGCATCCCATCCCAAACTCTGCGACCACGAGACAGGGTTAAGGTCCACATCTGGCTTTGACAGGGTGGCAATGTAGCCATACCGAACCGCACTCCAGAACTGGGTGTGTGTGCTGGAAAAGTGGCATGCCAAATGGTTCCTGGCTCGCAGTGTGTGCTTGGCAGTGGCCCAAGTCCTTGGCTGGGCCAACTGCACGGCTACATGGAAGTGCTTGCTTCCGTCAGCATGAGCTTCCTGGAAGACGACGAGCTTGTTCACCATGGGTTCGGTGCGTGTCCGAGGACGCCCGGCAGAGGCTGGTGGAATCATAGGGTCATCAAAGGCCTGCCGTACAGCATCCGCCACCTCTTGACGAGTCATGGTCTCGATCTCACGCAAGTCTGCCGAGGATTCTACAGTACTTGGCCACACTCTGGAAATGGTCAGCAGGTGAACTTTGTGCTTGAAGTTCTTCACCTCTGCCCCGAGTCCTTGCAGCCAGGTCGCCAGTTGGTCCTGCGTGGCTGCCTGATCATGGACTTTGGGGGTAACTTCTTCTCCAGCAGAAACCACATCAACCGGCTCGCTCATCAGGACCGCGGAGGCTTAAGATTCGTGACTGCTCTGGGCCAAAACCAACTGCTTGCCGGCTGAAGCGTCACAGAAACCACAGAGCTGTGATGCAGGTTATTTGACAAGCATGGTTATGTGTCGAGCCGTGGAAAGTAAGACTGGGCGGCGCACCTGGACGTTCGCCATCAGGACAGAGACTGCAGAGCCAGGATGTTGTTGCAAGACTCCTGCACCGAATGACACCATGGGACATGAACGTTGCACTGCGCGTCGGTTCCAGAATTGGTGGCTACGCATATACTATTTGACCCACCCTCTTCATGTTGAGTTTTCCAATTCCAAACCTGCCGGTGGTCAGATTCCTCAAGTTTTTCCAGTTCCTAATCCCCGGGTGTTCAAATTCCTCAAGTTTTTCCAGTTCCCAAATTCCCGGGTGTTCGAGTTTTTCCAGTTCCTAATCCCGGTTGTTCAAATTCCTTGAGTTTTTAGTTCCTAATCCCCGGGTGTTCAAATTCCTCGAGTTTTTCCAGTTCCTAATCCCCGGTTGTTCAAATTCCTCGAGTTTTTCCAGTTCCTAATCCCCGGGTGTTCAAATTTCTCGAGTTTTTAATTCCCAATCCCCGGGTGTTCAAATTCCTCGAGTTTTTCCAGTTCCTAATCCCCGCTTGTTCAAATTCCTCGAGTTTTTCCAGTTCCTAATCCCCGGGTGTTCAAATTCCTCGAGTTTTCCCAGTTCCTAATTGCTGTCCCAGTTCCTTTCCAGTTCCTTTCCAGTTCCTTTTCCAGTTCCTTTTCCAGTTCCTAATTAGGATTTGTTGCGTTTTCTCAGCAATTGCTTCTTGACCATGAATTCATTTAAAGAAAAAGAAAAAAGTATTTATTTCTTTTCTATTTTCAGCAACTTGGAATGACTGAGAAAACACAGCAAATCCTAATTAGGAACTGGAAAAGGAACTGGAAAAGGAACTGGAAAGGAACTGGAAAGGAACTGGAAAGGAACTGGAAAGGAACTGGGACAGCAATTAGGAACTGGAAAAACTCGAGGAATTTGAACAACCGGGGGATTAGGAACTGGAAAACTCGAGGAATTTGACCACACGGAGATTAGGAACTGGAAAAACTTGAGGAATTTGATTATACTCCAGGAACTCATGACCACCCGGGGATTAGGAACTGGCAAAACTCGAGGAATTTGACCGTTGAGTTAGAAAGATTCGAGGATTTTGGTTATGTGAGCTGGACAGTGTTGAGGACTTCAACCGCCGAGGAAAAGGAAGTTGGGAAACGCAGGCCAGACAGCAACATGAAGCGCGAAAGTGCGAAGGCCCTGCGCAACCTGTTTTTTGCATTGCACTGGTGCGATATACAGGCAGTCGACATGGACGTCCTCTGGGGACAAATCCGGCTTCTCATACAGCGGCCGGAAGTGCACCCCGTGTGCCCAAAATGCCCGGCTGATGGTTTTGAGGCTGCACTTCAGCTTCAGCTCCTTCTTCAGCACTGCGACAGTGACCTCTTTGCCCTTGGCCTGACGCAGCAGCTTCTGGTACGCCTTCTCCATCTGCTTGTACTTGTTCTCCGTAATGATGACTTTGGGCCCCACCCGCCCGGACTTCGTCTTGTTCTTACGGAAGAGGTGCTTGGACACTGTGTCAGTGGAGCGGCCCACCGCTGCTGCAACCTTCTTGACGCCAAGGCCATCGGAATGAAGGTGCTTCATGAGCTCCTCTTCAATTGGCGACACGTGCACGAACGCGGTATCCTTCTTCATGGCCTTCTTGCCCGTCACAGGAAGAAGGATCTGCCGGATGGCTTTGGGGCCGTGCCCGAGCTGCTTCATGCGTGCACTGACGCGGTTGGCCAGGTCCACTCCCAAGTTGCAGATTTTGGGCGCCATGGACGGCGCACAGGCAAATCTGCAGCGTTTGTAGCGCGCAAGGGCAAGAGCTGAAATGTGCTGCAGCAACGACATGCTAGCTTTCTGAGGCAAGCAAACATTACTGCCATGCCTCAGTCCACTTGTCCAGGTACGCGCGAAAGACAGATGAATCAGTGAGGACAGGAAGCAGATGTTTCTGGGAGCGGCATTGCTCGGCATTTGGTTTGGTTTTCGACAGGCAACTGACTGCTCAGAGAAAAGCAAATGCGAACGACAAGCAGATGGCCAAGTGAGGACATTGCGCAGCAGACGGATGTTGCCGAGAGCGACATTGCGCGGCACGCGGGTTTGCGCCATGCAACTGACTAGCAGACCAGTGAGGACAGGAAGCAGATGTTTCTGGGAGCGGCATTGCTCGGCATATGGTTTGGTTTTCGACAGGCAACTGACTGCTCAGAGAAAAGCAAATGCGAAAGACAAGCAGATGGCCAAGTGAGGACATTGCGCAGCAGACGGATGTTGCCGAGAGCGACATTGCGCAGCACGCGGGTTTGCGCCATGCAACTGACTAGCAGACATTCTTTCACCTTTCTAAGACAAAAGCGATGGAAAAAAAACACGACAGACAAGCTTATTTTTCTGGGAGTGAAGTGAGGACATTGGGCAGCAGACGAAAGACAAGCAGATGTTTCTAGGAGAAGACAACTGAAAAACTAGCTACCCAGACAGTAGATGGACAAATTAATCAAACCACCAACAGACATGGCGCACACCCCCAGTACCCCCCAATGTCAATGTTACACTGCGCACGAGCACTTTTCATGTCATCGGGGTTTGATTTAATTCGTCCACCCAGCCTGATCCTCCAAACGGGCAATAACATTGAAATCGAGGGGGCAAGGGGGGCATTATAACTGTAAGGGTTTGATTAATTCGTCCACCTACGGGAGGGAAAGCAAACTGATGGGGGGTTACTCCCGGGTTTGCGGAATTCAAGCATTTTTCAGGTACGCATGGTCAGGGGTACCTCTTGCCGTTAGGCGAGGGTACTAATGGACATACGTTATCTTTTATTTCATGGCTTCTGATAAGAATTAAACTTCTTGCATTGTTGATGCAAACAGTTGTGACCTAATGTCGTCATGTGGACTTTTCCACAAGGTTTGTTGGACAGCGTTACCCCGATTAATTCGGGGTGGTGGCGGGAATTTAATGCCCGGGATGTCGCGCAACTGCCTTTGTGGGTTTGCTCCACCGCTGACGGCGGTAGTGTCCAGCTGTTTGCGGACGCATGCGAGCAGTTAAATCCTATCAGTAAATGGCACGCTCCACCCGTCATATGACGGGCTCCTCGTGAGGGGGGTGTGATTAGCCATGGTTCATATCATCATCAGGGACGTCGCGTTAGTGACCGACCTGTGGTGTTTTGGCTCAAGTTTTGGATCCGGCGCGCCTCGGATGAGCGTCGCCGGGCCCTCACGTCGACCGCCTTCGTGTCGGAGGAGAAAGAGACTTCGGCCCGGGGTAGGTTGGTGGGGATCGCCCGTGCGGTTCATCGTCGATCTAGGTTGCGGGTATCCTTTTCTACTTTGGTTATTTTCCCTTTTGGTTGTTGTTCTCTGGTGTGTGGGAAACCCTGATCTTTGGGACCGGGGATTGGTTTGCTTTTGGGGAACCTTTCTTTTGTGGCTTGTTTACCCCAACTTACCCATTGCCTGGGCACAGGCTCGTGCCCGAATCACACATTTACACATTCTCCCTGGGCAGCACAAGTGTTTTGTTTTACAAACCCAACCTCCGGGAACAAGTGCCATCACGCATTCCGCCGAGTGCATCGCCTTTCGCCTTTGAAGCATCAGCTTTTGAGTCGGTTTGAATTGAGCTCGCCTTCGGGAGGACTTCTAGGGGTGCCGTCACTGGTCAGGTCCATATTAGGTATTATTAGGTCCTCGATTCGGTTACATCAAGGTGGTGGAAAATAGCTTCAGTGATGAAGAAGTGGGTCGTCCCAATGACTGCTTCATCACTTCAAAGGGCATCCCCTTAGCATCACAGGCAAAAATGGCAGCCCTCCCATTTTACCCAACCATGGCCAAAGGCCTCCAGGTAATTGCACGCGTATGCCAGTAATGTACACCTCCAATAAAGTCCTTCGCACATGATGGCTTTTGCGAGTAGGGAAATGAATCTAAAGTGAGGGGCGCTCACGGTTTCCTAAGAGTGGGCTGCCCTACAGCCCAGATTTGGCCATCGTAGACAAGGGGCAGTCGCAGAAAGGGTACTTCATCTCGCTGTCTGAGATGGCAGTTTGTATTGCAAGAATTGTGCGGTAGTCTGCACAAGAGCCAACAACTCGGACGTTTGAACATTTGAAAGAACAACATCAGGCAGCGGCAGAGTTGTATTCGTGAACGACATTCTACTTATGGGCCTTCGCACAAGAACAACCCCTACGCTTGGCTTGATTAGTACAACATTGTTACGCAGATCGTGGAATGTGTCTGTTTCGACCACTGGGAATGCTGGTATAGTGAAATGTCGACAATGCAACGCAAGCTATCCTTGGAACGTGCAGCACCATGCGCCACACAGAAAGACCAATTGGGCCAAGCAGCGCGAAAGCACACCACCAGGCTGGATCAGTGAGACCGTGTGCAAGAACCAGCTTGTCACACTGCTTTTGAACGGGTGGTGGATGTTTTCTTACTGTAATGCAGCAGCAGCAGCAGCAGCAGCAGCAGCAGCAGCAGCAGCAGCAGCATCAGCAGCAGCAACAGAACGGCGGCAGCAGGTGAAGATGCGGCAGTGCAAGCGCATAGGCGTAGAATCCAGTATGCGCAGTGAAAATGCATCCTCGAGCGCAAAGACTCAACATTCTTAGGCAGGACCTCTCAAATGTGGAGAGGCTGGTCGCATCTCAAGAACTTCGAGGACACGAAACGAGTTTTTTTCTGGCAAAGGTGCGGCGTCGGCCAACCTATCCCGGCCAAGAATATATATATATATATACACATACACACGTATAAATAAATAAATAAATAAGTAAATATATATATATATATATATATTTATTTGAGGGCGCCGCTCAGTTTTGATCGGCTTGTTGCACGATGTCCTTCCGCTGAACTGGAGTCCCGGGCAGAGAGAGTGCCCAAGGCTTGGCAAGGTGATCCATTTCTTTCCTCAGGAACCCGCTTGGATACCTTCACCCAACATGGACTGGGGATGATTGGGTCCTTTCAAGAGGGACATGGTTGTGCACGAGCTTTCAGGCAGGTTCCAAGAGGGTAAAAATGTAGAATTACATTCGCATCGCTCACTCTGCGGGAGCAAACTACCTCGGTCCACCCAAAATATTGATTATGGCCACCCCAAGATTTATTTGTCTTCCGGTCTGAGATTGACATGAAGAAACCCACTTTTGGACTTGCTTGTTTTTGCACCACTGAACCCTCTAAAGCCCTTTCTCTTATGGCTTGTCCACGCGTTGTCCCCCCGGATTAGGTTTAAAGCCGTAAAATCGTAGGGGCTTCGCTCACTTGTTTTTCGCACCAAAAACATCAACTGAACAAGCCGCGGTGCCTGATAGGCAGATCCCTACGAGGCAGAGCCGGAGATGCGTACATGAATCCAAGTGCAGGGACGGCCTTTTTGTGGGGCGTCCGAAATAGAGAGAGGTTTCTTGGCTCCACATACTGTTTCGCAGTGTATTCCGTTGCTGTTCTTCCTCTTCTTGCTTTTGTGGGGGGTTCTACTTGAGTCACGGAACCAGCATCTAATGTGATCAGTTTTTCTGCACCCTTGTCCTTTGGGCAAGTGAGTCTCCAATCCGCTCAACTTTGAAGAGTCAAAAATCAGGTCAACCAAGCTTAAACCTTGTTTGTTGTGTTTCAGCGGTTTAGCGGGAAACCACACGGACAACTTTCACTTTAGGGGTTGCCCCTATTTTGACTCATACATCTGAGGTCTGAGACATAATTTGACAATATATTTTCGTTTGTGAACCCAGGGGTTCTTTCTCCCCCGCAAGCTTTGCTTTTTGGAAGTCCCCAGGTCCTGTTCCAAATCACACGGCCATTAGACAGTCGTGATATGTTCCCCTTTGGAAGCATCACCTTTTGGGCAAAAAACACGTTCTCTTTGGTAGGGTGTGTTTTGTTGTTTTAAGGGGGCATAAGGAACGGCTTTACCAGGGACTCCTCCGAATGGTCGGTTTCATGTTGGTCCCTTTCAGTGCGCCAACTGAGGGGCACCAAGTTTGGTCGACTCATTCACGGGGAATCTTCCCAGCGCCGTCGCTGTGGTCTCGGGAGTATGTTGCTTTTTATTTCTTTTTGAAACATATTCAGAAAACACATTTTTTGGTGTACCCTGGGAGTGGGAGGATTCTTTTTCCGGTGAAGTTGTCACGGTTGGATGCGACATTCGTACCGCATCATGCGAGCATTGTTGCCCTGATGGTTTCAAAGGAGACCGACAAGGACCACCCGGCTCGGGTGGCTTGAAAGCCAAGATCTTGGGCGGGTTGGAAAATGATCCCCGCACGAGCCACCCACTTAGCCAAGGAACACGCTGCAAGCCAGGTGCACCAGCTCCATGGGCTCCGGGTCTTTGCGCGTTTGCTGGCGAAGGGCGCCAACTCGCAGCTGCAGCCTTTGAAAATGCCCGGGCACTTGGCTTTGGCTTCCTCCACGTTTTAAAGGGGCGATAGACGCCCACAACAAATCATTCCAAATCCCCTTGGGGTCTCCTCAACCATTCAACATGTTAGGGTACACTATATATATATACAAATATGGACCGGAATCTGATTCTGCAGGTCATTTCTTTGTGTACGCCAGACTTGGGCGAAGGGTTGGGCAGGTTGGCCAAAGAGGGGGTTTGGTCTTTGGTCTTTTGGTCTTTGGGCGGATCGGCTTTTCGCCTCTGGCCCCGAGAAGCATGCATTGTGTTGTCAAGCCTTATGGCTTACTTGGGGGGTTGGCAATGGTAGCTTTGCCTTAGGCCAAAAGGATTTGCAAAGTGATCGTCGTGTTTCAATCGTCTCCTTTTGGCCCCTGGTTGCAACTCCGGGCACCAAGCCTCGGTTTCCAGGCCCCTTGTGAAGTGGTCCAAGTGACGTTTCTGGGGTCCCAACCGGGCTGGTTTTCCTGGTCTAGAGGCCAGTGAACTCTTTCCCACTCACATTGTTTATTTGAAGCGAAATCGCCCTCTGTGCAACCAGGCCCTGTGGTTGTACGCGATGTTCTATTCTTGGGTGGCTCGGGAAACAGGGGCCACGCTTCAGCGCGGCCCCGCTACTACCACTTAAAACCAAAGTTCTTGGAGAACTTCGCCACCGGGTCAACCAACCAGCTTTGGTTGCAAAAAGCCAGGGCGAAAGGAACCGTCCCCCCTTGGCTCGGACCCATTTTCAGGCCGCCATTTTTCAGGAGCCATTTTTCAGGAGGGGCCATGTATCAGGAGCCATTTTTTTCAGAAGCCCCGGGGCCGCTTGGCCGTTTTTCAGGAGGGACGTCTTGGCGTCCTGCGCGGCCTTCGGCAAGCCCGGGGGCCCGGATCGATCGGATCTCCCGCGCGGCGTGGCTTAGCCGCCACGAACGGGGGGAGGGTGGGAAAAACGGGTCGAAGCTTGGGCCATGGGCGAGTGTTTGGGGCCTTAGGGCTTGGTCTGGATCGGAGAGCACAACTCCCCAGTCCAGTTCTTTCGGCCCTCATAGTGCATTCTGATTCAAGGTGCCATGCAAGCTGACTGGTGCATTGGAAGATCATGTTCCTTGATCATGTTCCTTGAGAGACGGAGAGGGTTTTTCGTGCCCCGGAAGCCAGGATCTTGTTTGGAACTTATTCACTTTGAGATTCGCGAAAAATATGGAACCCGAATCAAATATGTTTTGTTCGGTCAGGAGCAATTGGGAAAGTTTTGCGGATGCTGTTCGGTGTTTTGCTGTTCTCCCTGTTGGTCAGACTGACCCAGGATTTACAAACCCTGGCTGACTTTGTTAAGGGGAATTCTTGACTTGTTTGCAAAGCACTCCCCCTTCTTGGCTGTCAGGCTCATTCATCCGTGGCGAGCATTGCAGGTTGTTCAAGTTTGTTGTTATTTTGCGGAACACCTGTTTCGCTGACATGCTGTTGCATACCAGGGGTTGGGAAGGGGAAGGCGTTCAACGTTTGTCCAAAACCTTGGTGAAGCCATCCCGCAACGGTTCGGTTTCCTCTTCCCTTTCTGCACTATTGTTCCACGGCTGCCCAGTGGTCTTCTTTCCTTGGGCTGGTTGGGCAATTTCTGGCTTGTGGGAACTCAGGATTCGGTAGTGTTAAGGAGGAGGTGCCGGTCCCCTTATGGAGTAATTATGCGAGTTTGTTTGCATTTTTGGGCGATGCCCCCCCCCAATTTTGAAAACAGGCAGGGAGGCTTCCTCTGCAAAAGTACCTTTGGCTGGGGAAGCCCTCCCTGACATGGAACCTGACCGGATGCCCTAGATCCCTTCCCCCAGCTCGCCTTTCAAATTGTTGAAAATTTGGATCCTCGGATCCGCCTTGCGTTTTTTTTTGGAGGTGTATGTTTTTGGGAGTTGTTTTCCATTTTTTTTCCGCTTTTGGCTTCTTGCACCCCGTTTTTTTGGTGCCTGCGGATTGCTTGGGGCCCGATTTGGCCCTCCCCGAGGCTGCGGAAGGAGACGTCGGAGGACTTCCAGCGGGACATGACCATCAACCTCGCGGAGATGGGCGCAGGGGGCCCCCGGCAAAAAGGGCTGTGGTGGTCAAAACCGTTTTGGGATGGGTAGGTGAATTCACCGCCCATTTTAGGATTGGGATGTCCACTGAGGATCTTGATTTTGACCCATGGCCAAATGGACGCGGAACTCGGCGACGGGAGGGGGGAAGTTTTCTTCGCCACGGCCGGGGATCCAAGTGTTTCTTTCAGGTTTTGGAATGGTGGATTTTGTAGATGTTCATTGGAAGGACTCTTGTGAACATTTGGGCCGGTTAAGAATTTGCCAGACTTGGAGGTGGCTAGTGGATCTGTCCTTTCAGGAACCCTGGACTGAGCTGCGAATTCTCGCCCCAATTGGCACCCTTCCTTTCCCAAACTTTGCATTTGCGGGAGGGTACCTGGACTATCATCTTCTTCTGACTGGGGCCCCTGTTGCGTGCCAGGGGCGGAGGGTGAACCTGGTTGATGTCCCATTCAAGAGCCCTCACTTTGTGTTTCTTGTGGGAAACCATGCTATTAATCCACAACCGGTCAACACTATGCTTCGGACTGGTTGGAGGTCCGAAAGTTTGTCGGAGCCCGGAGCTGGTTGAGAAAGGGTGCCTGGGTGTGGGCGTGAGCTTGGGTGGTTCTTTGTGACACCAGCGCCAGTGGGTCTCCGCTGTGAATATCGGGAGGATGGCCATCTTGGTAAACAGCAAGTTTAGACTGTTTGTTTTGCCAGCAGGGTGGAAAGCCTGGCACGACCGAACTTGAACTAATCCTCTATCCTTTGGGGCAAAATGTTTGCAGGAACCCAAATTTGATGACGGCGCATCGGCAAGCGTTTCGTTTTTCTTGTGGCCATCTGGCTCACAATGTGCGAGACAGGCAGACAGTCACTGTTGGAGTCCTGAAAATGGCAAGGTTCAGGTCCCGGCAGGTAACCCCAGCCGTTGGGTGAGAGTTCCTCTCAACTGGATCCCTCATTTTGGTTGGCATGGCATAATTCACCCAAGGTACTTGCGTATGAACAGCTGCTCTCGCTGCTAATGAACCTACTGGGGTTTGCAAGCTTAGCTTTGGGATTCCCTCATTCAAGTTTGTCACCTTTGTTCAAAGCAAGCCAAAAGGAAATCTACGATTTGTGGGGTCCCAATCTCATGTTGACACAAACGCGCGCAAGTATCTACACACACACACACGTCACACACACACACACACATATATATATATATATATATTATACACATACACACACACACACACAAACATTCCTGCTAGTTACCGCACCGAAGCCTTCGCTTGATTCACCGCGACCAAGGCATGTGCTCCAGTTCCGGTAGCGGCGGACAGCCCGCTCCTCGATCTTCCCCAACAGTCAGCGGGCCCCTGCAAATGAACCAGCCAGTCGGTGGTTGCAAGGCTTCAAGGTTGCCCTTCTAAGGTGCCCTATGTCAATTGCATCCGTTTGTATGCGTTGTGCAAGCATAAGCGAAGGGCGGTGGTCCAAAGAGAGGCTCATGGGGCCTTTTCGGTGTAAGGACGCGAGGTTTGGGCGAAGAATGCTTAAACAACCAGACCGCGGGCACAACGCCCATCCTGCAAAATGTCCCGAGAACTGTTACTATTGTGGCCATGCGAGAAGAGGAAGGCCTAAACCTTGGGGGGGGGACCCTCCTGATCAACATGGAGAAAGGAACAAAACATGTGTGCAGAGGAATCTGCGCTGGAGGGATGCCCTATCTACGTGAATTTCGGCATACACGCCTGCCAATCCAGAAGGTCCGAATACTAGAGCTTGATAATCCTGTTAAACAGGTGTGGGTGTGGGGGGGGGGGGGGGTTGTGCGAAAACATGCTTGCTTTTCCTGCCTGAGTGGTTTCTTTGAGTGAAGCGGTCATGACATCACAAGTCAGGTTTGGGGGGAGAAACTAAAACTTCCCAACATTGTGGGCACCCAAACGGAGAAAAATACCCACAGAGCGGTTGGGATGGGATGGGATGGGATGGGATGGGTGGGATGGGCCCCTCTATAACAAAGCGGGCCAATTCCTGATTCTCCCAAACAAAAACAGCCCCGATTTAGCGCCCAGACTAAGAGCTTCTGGGATGTCTTGTTGACATCTAAAATGGGTTTCAGCCTACAAAAAATGATTGACATGAGTCGTACGATTCAGATGTTTTTCTTTTGGGTGGGGGGTACATGTTTGGCAGACCTGCTGGCATGGACCCTGGCTGGGTGGAGGCACCTTGTCGCGGGATTCATGTCCATTTTTTGCAGAAAGGGCCCGATGAAGTGGAAAGCTCTAGTTCATGGGTAAAACTTCGGCTGGATTAGTACTGGAAGCTGCTGATCGGGGCTTTCAGAGCTCTACCTCACTGCCGGAAAGAGGATGCCCTTCACAGCCCCATGGCATGCTGGCAAACATTTTTCTGGCCCCTTTCTTTCCAACTTGCAGCGTTTGTTTCCTTTTTGTTTGCGGCAAGCATGATCCGAAGACGGCGCCTACAATTTTTGGATACCCCCACCCGTTTCTCAAAATGTCCCAGAAGCTCTATTATGGAGCATGTGCTGAGGAAGGTCTTTTATTGGTTGGTTTGGGTTGGGCTGGGTTGGCTGGTTGATTCTTATCTATTTTCAATAGACATGTGAGAGATATTTCTAGTATTTTGACGGGATACGTGACGGACGGACAGTGTCATTTTTTTGATGGGTGACGACGGGGTGGCGACGGGGTGACGACGGTGACGACGGAGTGGCGACGGATGACGGCGGGGCGACGACAGGGTGACGACGGGGTGACGACGGAGCGACGGCGGAGCGACGACGGAGCGACGGCAGGGAGAGCGCGGGGTGGCAGCGGGCCGTGCCAAAAACATAAGGTCTAGTTTGGCCAAACGGTCTATTTTGGCCAAACTACACCTTAAACTAGACCTTATTTTTGGCGCTCCCCGCCGCCACCTCGTCGTCGCCCCACCGTCGGTCCGTCGCCGCTCCGTCGTCTCCCCGTCGTCGGTCCGTCGTCGCTCCGTCGTCGGCTTGTCGTCGATCCGCCGTCTTGCTGCCGCCAGCGTGGCGTCGTCCGTCGCCGAATCGACCGCCCATGTCATTTTAGGCCGTCGCGGCCCGTCGTACCACTTTTGACCTATTAACTAACACATGTTTTTTGAAACTAGATAAGTTGATTCTGAATAAAGAGTCTCGACGGGAATCGAGGCACGGGCGAGAGAGCCCCCCCGGATTTTCCGAGGCGTGGAACATTTGAAGCCGGTCTACCACCAGCTTGGAGGATCGATCCACTGGCTCCGAGGGGCCCGGGAAGACTTTGGTTTGGCAGGTTCACACAACATTTGTTCAAACAACCAAATAGTTGTGAACAAGTTGGTTTGCGGACAAATGTGTGTACCAAGGGAACGCTCCTTGAAGTGATAAAGTAGCCTTGTCGATGCCGCGATGCAGTTTCCAAGCCTCAAAATTTGCCGGAGCTTGCAGGAGATGTGACCCGACCCGAACAGCCTGGCCGGGTACCAAGGGGCTCAATGACCCTAGGTGCATGGGAGTTGGAGGCAGCCGAGCTAGTACACCTTCATTCTCGCACAAGAAGCATATATAAGAATACATATGTTCCACGTTATACACAAATATGCATGCATACGTGCACACAGGCACAGGCACACAAACATCTGTGTATATATGCATATATATATAACAATCTACGTGCACGCCCATTATACGTTCACACAAGCACACACGTTTTTTCTTTGGGGGGAGAGCATAGGTTGGTGAATCCAGTATATGTATCTGCCTTTTGACATTCACATATGTATATACACATACATATATATGTAAACATGTATATCATGTCAACCTATATGCACGCACATTGTACATACATACACACACACACACACACATGTGTTGTTTCTTTGGTCGGGGGAGGCATAGGTTGGTGAACACAGGATTTGTACATGCTTATTGACGTGCACATGCGCGCACACACACACACATATACACATATATATATGTATATATTCATATGTGTGTATATATATATGTGTGTACATATATCTATGTATATATATGTATGTGTGTGTATGGTACACCCCTTGTTGCCACAGGCCTGCAGCCTACAAAGTTCCTTGCGCAGTGAAGTTGATCATTTGTCCATCAACACTCTAGCCGCTAGCCTTAAAACTGACCAGCTGCTAGCGGCTGAACTGGCACCTGACTAGTCAGATTGCACATGTCAAATTCTAGATCTGCAAGCAGCTCCCTTATTTGATTGATATTTATTGGTCCCAACTACTTTTGACGTAGTTGAGGCACTTGAGCCCTATTCAAGATTCATGATTGTGCGAAAGCTTTTGGATTTAACCCTGGCACCCAAGAGTTGAACCAGTCTGACATGCAACCTCACCTCGTGCATGTGCAGCTGGACATTCCCATTGGCTTTTCATTTGCAACACAGCGATTTCGCTGCATGTTATCCCCTCACCTTTGGCCCTTTATTCCCTGGGGTCTGAATTGTTGCAGCACTGGGATACAATGGCTGCAAGAACAGGCCGGGAAAATCCCAGCCTTCCGTAGCCAAAAGCCAAGGTTGCTCCCAGACTGAGCAAACCAGAAGGTAGACGATTGGCCTGGTTTCCTTGGGCTTCCCTTTGCAGGGCTCGTTTCCCTTGTGGATTTGGTCTACCTTTTAGGCGTTGACTTCCGCATCTTCGTTCTGGTCCTCATCGGCCTGGCCCACTTTGATAAGAAGCCGGGCGTTCGGACCCCAGGGTTGCCGGCCGGGGTTGCTTTGAAGTAAGCTCTGGCCTACAGCGGGATTCCAAGCCATGAAAAGGACCCAATGACAGGACTTTTTTAGGCTCCAGAGTCGTGCCCTTCTAGTTCATGCGCCATGTGTATACCACTCGTTCGGCCCTTGAAGACCTTCATTGTCAGAAGGGTACGGCCTTTGGTATACCTCTGGAAGCTTTTAAGGCAGGGGGCTCCTAAGGCAGCCACGAGGATTTGACCATGTGATGTTTGTTAGCCAAATTCCTGGATAATCCCATGCCGTACGAGGGGGGGGCCGAACTACCCTTTTGTGTGGGACTACCTCCTTGGGTGTTTGGAGGGGTGTAATTCATAGAGTTCAACAGGCCTTACGTGACAGGGGATTTCCTTCCATCGGATGGGGGGATTGCTGTTCTCCTGTGACCTTGGGCCACCAAGTGTGTCTCGTCTTGGACCCGATCTATAGGCTAACTACTTAGCAAAGCAACTACCTCGGATTAGCGTGGTCCTATGGATTGGTCCGAACACTTGCACGTTGATTTCCCTCAAGCCATCTTAAGGGGGAGGGGCTCATTCTGAGGCAAACCTAGGCAGGCTTCAAGTGCTTGGTCCGATGCGTGGCTTTCGATGCTCCTTCTTTTGACTGTTTTTAGGCTTTATCAAAGTCAGAAAGTGGGTTGCTTCCCCCTAAACTACCGCTTGGAGGGTGACTTTGATGGTGAAATGATGCACAGGCAGAAGCTGAAGAGGAGGTGCGGCCCCCTACTTAAAGCAGTGTTCATAGCACAGCATAGCACGTGGCAGGTCAACATTTGTTTTTTTCGGGTAGGGAGGGAACCAAAGTTCCTTGGTAGGGGGGCCTGCGCCACTACCACCTGAGGTCGCGAAGATCGCAGGCGAGAACGAGACCCAAAAGCAAGCCCCGCGCTGAGAGTCTCCTGCTGTGCGGTGAAGCAGCTTGGACATCGCACGAATCGCAGCGAGCTGATCCCCTTTAAACAAGAGGTTGCTTCGCTTTGGCATTCATGCTGTTTCTCATCGCCAAGAAGCAGATGAAAGGCAAGCGCTGGTGAATCCTGACCAGTTCCAACCTGGATGGCTGTACCCGCTTAGTGGGCGCATACCGATGCCACAGGCTCGGAAGCGCCTGACCACGGCGCTCAAGGTGCTGTGCGACACTGCGCGGGGCCAAGCCAATCGCAGTCGGACAGTGTACCCCAGACACCCAGCCCCATTTCTCCTGGGTGTTGGAGGAGTGCTGCTACTGCTCCTGCTGCCACAACCACAACCACAACCGCCACCACAGCCACAACCACAACCACAGCTGCCGCCACCACGACAACAACACCAGCACCAACATCAACCTACATGCTACTGCTACTGCCACTGCTACTGCTACTGCTACTGCTACTGCTACTGCTACTACTGCTGCTGCTACTACTACTACTACTACTACTACTACCACTGCTACTACTCCTCCTCCTACTCCTACTCCTACTCCTACTCCTGCTCCTACTCCTACTCCGACCGCTAGAGACACGTACCCTTACACACGTAGCAGTCAACTCCAAAGGCGCAGTCATGGACATCGTGTAGCTTCAACACCCGCGCCCCCGAGGATTCAGAAATACCCAACGGCGAGGACCGCGAGCTCACCAAGGAAGAGCACTCCCTGGCGGAGTTTTCATGGACCTCCCGGGCAGGTTCTAACGGGGGGCTTTCCCGGGATAAGCCTATCATTCGTCAAGCAGGGGCCCCTAACAAGGTCTTATTAAGGGTTTGAAATCGGATAGCCGCCCTCCCATAATTAGCCCTAGTTGGCCGTCCGCCTTGCTTTTTCCTAGATGTTGTTCCCGTTGTTAGCTACCTGAAATTGGAACGCAAAGGACTTTATTGAGGGAACCATGGTTAGGGCGTTGGGCAGTTCCCCGAAGTGTGGAAACATGTGTACTTCAATCACGACAGAACCTTTGTGTCTAGGGGGCCCAGGGTCGTCCCAAGACGACCTTGTGCTGGACAATGGTACGACCTCGAGACGTCTTGGTGCAGACTTCTGGCAATCATCACACTTGAGGGTAACCATGGCCACGGCCAATGACTTGGGAAGTGTTGACTACGGCTCATATGCCAGGCTTTTCTGCATTATCCTCGCCATGCACTTGGTCATTATCGCCGTGGCCCTCAGCGGAGGGGAGGGAATGACGTTTGAACGGAGGGAGCTCCTGAAGTTATTTTGTTGTAGCTCCCGTGCTTTGGCTCGCTTGAAGTTGCGCCGGCAACTCAGGGTCTCTTGAGAATACATTTGGCCCAGTCTGAAACACATCACCTTTACCAACTGATTTAGAGGGTCTCTTTGTAAAGCAAGTGGTTTAGGCTATATGCACCTGGATTCAAAATCGACTTCATCTTTCCGAGCACCACGCCCGAGTAAGCGGTTGGGGTTTGCTTCAATCGGAAAACATGGCAACTGTCTTTTTTGTTGGGGGGGGAGCTGCGCCAGTCTTTCTAGAGGTTCTGCTTTCGGCAACTGCCCCCCCAAAAATGAGGGGAGCTGGTGTTTGAAAATAACGGGAGCAGAACGGGGAAGCATCCCCCGACTGGGTCCATTCAAGTGATCCAGAGACGCGATTGAATGGATTGCCAAGGAGAATTCACACAAGCTGCATGAGATTGTGACGAAGAAGGTCGAGATCTTGTGCTGGCCTCAGGTTCCTTTCTCTCTCGCCTAATTTTGGGTTTCTTCATGCTGTTTTTTTTTTTTTTTTTTTTTTAAATGCAGGGAGCGTATGGCTGGCTATGGATGGATCATACACACCGGAGGGCCATATTACGACGCAATGGGTCGCACAGCCAGCTCGAGAGGTGTCCAAGAGAGGCTTACGCCCCTGCATGTCCGAATGGGCAACCCCGAAAGAGGGGCTCCTGTCGGGACTCCTCCCAAATCAGCAGTTTATTTGGGCTCCAAAATGAGCAGTTTTTGGGGTTCGTGGGGAATGAAGACCCAAGACATAGCATCTTACACATTGATTCGCAGGGGGAGGGACGTCCCTTAAAGTCGTTCAAGCGGCGCAGCACAGCTCGGGATGGCACCGGGAAATCTTTCGAACCCCATGGCCCCGTGTCCCCCGTGGAATCTGGAAACGGTCCGTTGTAACCTTCGATCCCCGGGAGCTTCTCCCCAAGTGAATTTGCAGTCTACGGTCAATGGTCAATTCAGGAGGGCATGGGATTTCCCAAGTTTTCCCGGGAATGTTAGGCTATGTTCTGATGAAATCGGTAGCCACGGATCATGGCTCAATGAAGCGTTCCTTGGTCCCTTGCAAGTTCCTGCTAGTCAATGGAAGCAATTCCTGGTTTGAACATTCACAAGCCCCAGAAATGACTGATTCAAATTAAGCTTGGAATTGCCTGGCTTGCCAATGGAAGTTTCAATTCGCCCCCCAGTTCAGCAACAAGTCCCTTGCGCAGTTTCCCTCCAACATGCCAACATGGAACCCACCACAAGCTCCCTTGAACAGGACACTTGTTTGTCAGGGACGCCAGTCAGGTTCCATGTAGGTGAGGGGAATGATGAGCCATCCGATGCCTAATCCTTTGGTATTCTGTGGCCCGGCTTCCTGAATTCCTTGGCTGATGAGCTGCTCGGATCCTTTCTTTGAGGTATGCAGGGCCCCTCTTTGAGCCCCTGCGCCCCTCTTTCTCTACGGCCCCAGCCACGCCACACGCCGCTTTTCAAAGCTGCGTTTGGAAGGACTGCACAAGAAGCAAACTGGCCCATGACGGTCTCCGAACTTCAAGGTCAGAAACAAGCGTGAAGCTGCAAATTGCCATAGACACTTCAAAGCTTGTGTATCAATTCACCACGCATGCAGGAAGTCCTTGCATTGTGATGAAGTGGCTTTGATCGAGACAATTCATGCAAACTTTCCGTTGCCAGAGCCTCGCCCCGAATGTTCGCGCAGCTGAGGCTAGTCAATCGCGACAATGACCCGGAGTCCGCCCAGGGTGATGCTCGTTTTGTTTTTGGGGTCTACCCTCCCCAAAAGCCTTAGCTTTCTGGGAATTGGGGTCAGTTGTTTATGGCATCCTTGAAATTGTGAAGTCGTGGGGAGGCCCATTGCAGCATAACAAGAGGTATAGTTTCCCTGTGCTGCGATTCCATGTAAGGTTCTCAGAACCCTTTGTAAAGGTTGCGGGAACCGTATGACTGACCAACATGGACATCGCAAAAAAGGTGTGGGTTCCAATAAACGTTTTTCTCTGGTTTTCCAACAAATCAACCGTTCATTGGTGTAGTGGTGACTGGTCATCAACCCCTTAGGGACTTTAGATTACCACGGTGGGGCTTCGCAAGGGAACCATGACCGTGACCGGAGTTTTGATAGGATGTGTTGCCATTCACTTGGGTTCCCAAGTGGCATGCGGGTTGAACTGCCAAAAATGTCAAGGGCGAACTGACCTTCTGGCGAGGTGACCTCTGGGTTGCGCAGTCGGGGGACATGGTTCCCCAACAGCTGAAAGCTTTGGGGTCTCAGCCCAGATAGGCTCCGGGGTGGTCCGGGGTGGCCCTAAGGTTCCACGAGGGTTCCACGAGGGTTCCACCAGGGTTCCACCAGGGTTCCACCAGGGTTCCACGAGCGTTCCACGAGGTTTGCAAGGTGGTGTGAGCACTGGAAAGCGCACCGCATGCTGTTGGGGATATCACCTGAGCATATTTTGTCTATCGGGCGGGGGGGTTGACCAGAGAAGGGGAACAATGGGAACTTACGGCCGCGACTATGTCGCTGAAGGCAAGGTTTTACAATAGTAAAGTCAAGGATTACGCCCAAAGTCAGCCAGGGATGTGTTAATCCTGGGTCAGCGTGTTTTCCAGCTACCTTGCCTTGGGGATTTTATCTTGCTTCGAAGGTTTTTCACCTGGCCTCGATATGGTCTCAAAATGGTCTCGAAGTCCCTTTGTTTCTTTCAAGCTGTTTTGCCTTCGCGGAACTTCTTTGCTTTGTCAGGACAGGCATTAGGAGCCTACCCCCAGAAAGGTTCCAACAACCTTCTAAGACCTTTTCGGAGAAGTTCTAAGACCTCGCCTACGGGGGCTCCGTGTTTTCCAAGCTGAACTTTGCTGCCCCAAGGGCTTTTGCCCAGGTACAAGGAGGGGCTCACCAGGGACAACTTCCCCCGCATGGCGGTCTGCAGCGCTGGCTTGTGCATTGTGTCCCTGCCCAAAGGCTTAGCTTTAGACCAGGCCCCCTCGCCACCAGCTGCGATTGCCTTGGCTTAAACGACCTATTAAACGACCTCAGGTTCCAAGAGGGTTCCTTAGCTTAGGGGTTCCTCGCGTGGGGCGGGAGGGTTTTGACAATCGCGGAAAGAGCCACGAGCGAAACCCTTTGGGAGGTTGAGAAAAGGGTGCCAAAGATCACAGAGAACGACAATTCTCTGGCATCGCGGTGTTTCCATAGCCCATGACGGAACCCTGGGAGAGTTCTCAACTGCTCGTCCCGTTTTCCAACTCGCGGGCCCCCCCTTTCAAGGAAGACAACTTCGAAGCAGGTCAAACACGACTAAGGTTAGGATTCGGGTGGGCTTGGAAGAAACAGGAGGAAGAAGCGACGGCGGAGACGCTTGTTATTCTTGCAGAGTACGGCAATGCCCATGCGGCGCTCAAGTGGAACCCTGCACACATGAAAAACATGTAGATGTAAATGGATTTGCCGATTCTAAGGTTGTCCCACTACCCCCAACCAGGCGGAATAGAGGTACACAAGCATTTAGCAAGTAGTATATACACCATTAACCCTGGGCCAGGGATGGTGTGCATTCCATTGAGAGATGTGTCAAATAGGGACCCCCTCTCGGTTTCGAGCCGGAAGCCGACAGAAAGCCCAGCCCCCCCCCCCCCCCCAGAAAGCCCAGCCCCCCCCCACAAAAACAAGCAAGAGCAAAACAAAAGAACACAAAACAACAGGATGGCGTCCATTCCATTTGATGTTCCTATAAAAAGGGTCCCTCAAGTTCCCTTGTTGGACCTTTGACAAGGGGCAGTTTCACTGTCTCAGACCTCACCAGCAACTTGCAGCTTCTGAGGCTTTGCGAAATTGCGCCATGAAGATTGCAGGGATCCTTTGGTGAATTACCGCCTCCCCCCCCCCCCATTAGTGGCATCTGCGCATCGCTTGCCAGATGGGGCCGCGCAGCTGGTGGCCCGTGCCGCGTTTTGGGGCCCCGCGCGCTTTGGGAGTGGCTCAGTCCGGGGTTTGGCTCTGCACAAAGGGACAAAACTTGACTGGGTTGGATCTTTAGACTTTAACTTTTTGGTTGAAATCAAGGGTTTCCACTAAACCCCAAAAAAGTTGTTCACTTTTTGCAGAGGGATCAGCAGCAACCAAAAAAAGGCTTGGGTAAGAATTTGGTCAATCAGCCAGACCCGAACTTTCGCCCCTGTGAAAAAGAAGAAGAAAACGCACGGGAGACCAAGGGCAGGTTGCTGAAACAGCAGGTCTTGAAACCAAACTGTTTCAGGGGGTTGCATGAATCTTTTTCTGACACCAGCTGGCGCGGTGTGGTTGTGGATGCAAACGACAACTCGGCTGAGGTATGTTGCGACTTGAAAGTTGGATCGGCTGACCCATTCTGAACAACGCTTGAAGGACGACGCCCCTTTGGTCGATGAAAGTGCCCTTTTATTCTTCAAGGCGGCCACACAGCGTGTCCACGAAGGGTCCCAAAGGGACCCTTCCAAAGACGGCCGGGTTTGGGGCCCCACTGCCCATTCGTGGCCTTAGAAATCTGGCAACAGTTTGCCTCAGGTCGTCTTGGAAGACCACTCCTCGTTTGGAAGGGGTGCCCCGTGCGATGGGGCAGGTGCCCCAAAGCGTGCTTGATGGAACCCCCTGACTTGTGGTTTGGGAGGCCACAGCGGAGGGGTTCCACTTTGATTCTTTCGTTTCCATGCCGCTTCCAGATGCAACCCGGGAGCTCAAGCCAAAGCGCAACCGATTTATCCACCGGCGGCTTTCCCATCCTTTAGGGATTGTATCCTACCCCAACTGGACATACCCTTTTTTACCTAGAAGACGTATATAAATGCATGACTTTTGGGGTATGTACCCTGGACGTCTCCAGGGTAACCCATGCATGACCGCTGTTTTTTGGGGACGCTTGATCAAGTCCTTGCCGTGGCCAGGTCTTCCCGTCAGCCCATGACATCGCTGTGGCGGCCCCGGTCGGAACGTCGATCTCCAGCTTCTTCTTGGAGTCCGTGAGGGGTGAGCTTCGCCCGAAGTCGACCCTTCAAAACGCGTCGGGTTTCGTTTGGGGGGTCATGTTCACTGAAGGTTCCAAAAAGATCCGCCTTTTATTTCCGGGTCCTTTGACATGAAGTGTGGCTGAACATGGTTGGCGCCAGTTCCACTTTGATTCTAATCTCCAACCGGTGCCATCTATCTTTCCTTGAATGGACACCTAGGAACACTGGCGTTTCCTCAAATCGATATGGGGCTGGGGCCCCCTTCAAAACGGAAAGGGTCCATGACTGTCCCATTTTCAGGGCCTAGATGGAAAGGCTCAGCCAAAGACACTCGAAGCATTTCGGGGTCACGGACCTCGAAGGCTGCTTCTTCTCGTAGGGTGGGGCAAACAATCAGAGTGTTTCCGAACATTGGCCAAGTGTTGCATATACAAGCTGCGTGGCTTCCGTTTTGCAAACCTGCCAACAAAGAGGGCACTCTCCACAAAAAGATCACGCCCGTGTTTCCCTGACCCTCCTGTCGCTCGAATTGGCCACCTTTCCCATGAAACTCCAAGCCCCCGCAAGAGCCCCCCGGCCATGTGAGTCCGCGTCCGGTGAGACTGGTCAAGGACCTCAGCATTTTTGGAAGCAACCACAGGAAGGGGTTTTGCTGACGGAGGGCCGCAAGACCGTCTACATTCACCAGTGGGACAACTGCCAACTCAGGACTTTGGGAATTCTGGGTGAGGTTCAGTTTGAATGTGGCACAAAGAGTCTGCCCAAAGGTGCCTCAACAGAACCAGCAGAACAAAGCAACAGAGAGGTTGCAACCTTTGCTGAAAGTCGGCCACTTGATTCTTTGGGCAAGTGACATGAACCTTCCACCCCAGCGTGGCTGTGTTGCCGGGCTTGGCGCAGGTTCAGCCATCATAGAAGCAAAATCTAGGCTTCCCAGCCCTGCCTTGCCTGGCCTTTTGTATGGGAAGGGTGTCTAGGGGGGGCGTGCCTGAAGGGGGGTAATTGTGGCTTGGACCGACGACAACTCATTGAAAATTGAAACCATGAATTGTACCGAAATCAGATGAGGACTCCCGCTTTTGGGACCAACACACACCAACACACTCCAACACACTCCAACACACTCCAACACACTCCAACACACTCCAACACACACACACACACAAACACCAGCACAAACAACAAGAAACACCACCACCACACCAACACACGACACTCACATACACACCCACACCCACCCACACACAGCCACATACACACCCACACCCACCCACACACAGCCACACACACACACACACACACTCACCAACACACACACACACAGACCAACACAGCAACAAAGCAGTACAGCAGCACAGCAACACGGCACGGCAACGCAGCAACACAGCAACACATCAATACAGCGACGCGGCAACATGGCAACGCTGCAACACAGAAACACCCCAACACCCCAACACCCCAGCACCCCAACACCCCAGCACCCCAACAGCACCCACCCACCCATGCACCAGTCAGCCTGCCTCTTTAACGCGCCTAGATATCAGTGGGCAGTATCTTTTGGGACTTGCTTGCTTTTCCTGAGCATATGCCCCTCAACAAGCTTTCTTGCTCAAAAGGACCAAGCTTTGAGTTGGGATTTGGGAGCCAGGTCGACTGAGCTGTTCCTTGGGGAAAATGACAACGGTGTATAGTATGCTAGTCGGTGGGGAGGAGCCAGGGCCAGAATCACGCACGTGTTCTCAAGCAGAAAGCACACGCACACACACACACACACATCAAACAAAACCACAATTCCACCTACTAACAAACGCAACCACACACACACACACACAAATTCTCTCAACAGAACAAGACAATCGATCCCATGTTTGATCAACGCTACCCGTCTGAAGGCTTTGCCACGCCGTCACGTTGCTGCTTTGCCCGCGCAGCTGTTTCACTTTGCAGCGCCTGGACTGAGGGTCCCTCATTTGCCTCTTTTTTCCAGACCCACAAACTTGTTGGGAACCTCCAACTGCAGTTTCACGGAACCCGGCGGCAAAGAGCCAACCAAGCAGCCAGCCAGCCAGTCAGCCCAGCCCAACCCAGCCCAGCCCAGCCCAGCCCAGCCCAACCCAACCCAACCCAACCCAACCATCCAACCAACCAGCGAGCCAACTAGCCATCCAGCCAACCAACCAAGCAAGAGATCAAACAAGCGCCCAGGTCCAGCATGAAGCCAGGCAGTCCAAACGAACGCGTTCTTAACAGGCCTTCGCACCTGTGGAAAGCGCCCAACATGGGCGGGGATGACAGCTCGGACATGGGTGAGGATAGTCCCCTTAGCCCGGGCTCGCCGGCAGAGCAGGCCTAGCGTGGGATGTTGGGACCGGATCGATTGGACGGGAAGCCACGATTTGTTCCTGGGCCTTTTTCATGGCTAAGCTAGTCTTACCCTCAAATCCATGTGGCTTGCTGTGACGTGTCTAAGTCAGAACTGGCTTGAGGATGATGTGAGTAGATGGATGGCAATTCTGCCAAGCGTGCACCTATGACGACACTCCTGCTACCGTGTGAATCGGAGCTCTCCAGCAAAACCTCAGAGCCAAATTTTGGGGTGCCATCTTGCTGCACCACAGGGCCCAGCGGGGGTATGTCAACTGAACAACTTACTCGGAATATCGGGGGTCCTTACCCTCCAAACCGCATCAACCTTTCGGTGGGTTCCTGAGGAAACAAGCAACTGATAGTTTTTCCAGCACCAGCCAGTTAAGTAAGTAGGGTTTCAAGTTTACAGTGTGTCCACTTTGAGCGGTTGATTTATGTCAATTCATTTTCTTTCAAACAGTAGCAGGGCCGCCAGTTTCAGGGCACCGTGCGCCTATTTTTTGGGGTCTCATTGAGAATGCCTATTTGGCCCCCCCTGTTTGAGACGAGGCCTTGTTTTTTTTTTTAGGCGCTGCGGGACGCTGCGAATGTTGCAGGCTTCCTTTCCAGCCTCTTTTTTGGTGCAGCTGTCCATCCAAAAAGGATTCCCCCCCCAAAAAAGACCTCAAACGCCAACATGAATAAGCACAGAAACATGATAGCAATGGATCAATATGAACCCTCCGGCTAAAGAAAATGAGTTGCGAAGTGATCCCAAGCCCTTTCCGGCCATGGCACTTTGGCCAATTTTGCCAAAGATCCAACGGGAAGATCCTCCCGACTCGAGGACGTGCAGCTCCTGAGCCCCTCCGCCGCCAACTACGCCACTTGGCCGAGCATTCCGATCGGGCCCTTTATGGCCTTGTGAGTCGCCAAAACCCCCCATTACGATTGGTGGGATGCATTCCTGTCAGCCCCTTTAGGCATGATTAGTCGCTAAAAGCCCCTATTGGGATTTGGACTTCTTTCCCCCTCCAGTTCACAGAAGTGAGTAGAAGCAACCGCAAAACCACAAAGTGCCGGCTGCCTCTCCCACTCAGTATACCCCGCTCGTTTTTGGCCCCATTCTTCTTTTTTGCCGATATTTAGGAATTTGAGATGCTTAAGCAAACCAACTGAGCCATTTGAGCCATGCTGCCATTGGCTTCGGGTGACTTGCCATGCGCATGTTTGGTATTTTTTGTTTTGGTTGGAGGCTCGCTGCGAACAAACACATGCTGAAGAAAGGATCTCCGCCGGTTTAAGCGGATTACAGCTATGTAGTTGGAGAGGTTGGAGTAGGGTGAGTAGGGGGTAAAACTGGGGACCTCTAGGTCGATTTACGTTTATGTACAAAGAGGTGTGTGTGTGTGTGTGTGTTGTTTTTCGTTGGTCTTATGTTCGCAACACGCCTGTATACATATTTGGTGTTGTACTCCTGGCCACCGACACTAAGCATTGCCAGACTTAGCTTACTTTGGTTCGCTTGGGCTTGTCACTTAGCAGGGGGTCTAGCCACGGCTAAATAACAGTCACCCGGTCCAAGAAGCGTCGCTTTCTGTTAGTGGCCGGGCAGGTGAGGGCCTGGCACGGACATTTGCAACATAGGACTAAATATGCGCGTGCACGCACACAGAATAAGTGATCTACATATATATATATACACATATATATATATGTATATATTTGCATACACTGTATGTATACAGTGTACGTGGATGTATACATTTGTCCTTGCACATGGTGTTGACCAAGCACATCTGCCCATGACATATTCCACACGCATATGCAGATGTTTATTTGTACATATACATATACGTACATAGTATAAATTGCCATTCACACATGCATAGCACGATGTGAGCTACATGCACATGCAGAACACTGTGTGCTCTTTCTCCCGATATGCATGTCTTTCTTCCAGAATTTTACTTACATAAATCAAAAGGAGCTCATTGTGCCAGGCAGGCTCTGCGATGCCAGAAAATGTACAGGAGGTTCGGGCCAATGGCAAAATGTCGAAGGTGAAGCTCATGCCGATGATTAACCTAATAGGTTTCAGAATGACGGGGTGATCAAGTTGTGTTGCAAATCCTGCTCTTTCTTTCTTTCTTTTTTACCAGAGGAAGTGAAGCCACCCATGTTGGTTTCCTGGCCACTGACAAGGAACCACCCCATAATTATCAACCCCAGTTTATCAGGGGGTGTTCTTCTTTGATTCCCCACTACACTGAGGGACCCCCTATGAATAAACTGGAGTTGGTTGATCAATGCGGGGTCAACATTGGACGTGACTAAAGTGACTACTACACCCAGAAACCCCCTATGAATAAACTGGTTGATCAATGTGGGGTGGTTCCTTGGCGGTGACGAGCCGGCGTATTTCGCGGAAGCTTCGCGGAAGGGTGGCCCCGTGTTTGCAGGCAAGTGGCCACGTAGCCTGGGTAGCCCAATGGAGGCCAAGCCTACACAAGCTGCGGCGAAACACTACCTCACTTAAAATGCCTTTCCTTTCTGCGCCAATAATCGCGGAAGCAAATCTTGTAAACCATGCCCCGCGGATGTTTGCGGAAGCAAACAATGAAACACATGTGCCGCGGAAGTTCGCGGAAGGGACCTCTTGGATCCTCTTGGCCCGCGGCAATGCGGAGCCCGCGGAAGTCCAAGCAAGTTTGTAGGGAATAAAAGCCAACGCTCAGGTGAAGGTGAAGCTGGAGCGCCTCGGGGAGGTGGAGAGCTTCCGCGGTCTCAGCGCCGCGGCACGCCGCGGCACGCTTTGGGGGTTGTGGGTTGTGGGTTGTGGGGGGGGCATTTCAAAGCCAGATCTACCCTCCCTCCCACTAACATGGCACCTGAAAAAGGTCCCTTGAGGAGTTTGATCTTCCAGGCACCCTCCCACAGGTGCCATGTTAGTTGGAGGGAGGAGGTAGTCATATGATGTACGTGCAAGCTACTAGTATGATTTAAACTCCTGAAAATAACTGGTAGGTGTTCTTTTCGTTTCCTCCGGGCACCATCCGACAGGGGTCCGCGCTGGAGACTCCCACCCCTCAGAAGACTCTTTGCCAAAAGGGGGCTTGATGAGGCTTAAGACCCGAAGGCCTCTACGCCGGGGTCAATTGGAGAGGTCTTTGGCCTTCCACTTGTTTTCTTCTTTCTTTCTTTTTTTTGGGGGGGGGGGGGTGATTCGAACATGACCAGTTGTTGTATTCTATTGTTTCGAGGTTTCGAGGGAACACATGGAGAGGTCTCGTGGAATTTGTTGGTGACAAACCTCTGAAGACACTAAGCATAGACCAGTGATTCCTTTGGGAGTCCATCTTGTGAGACACGTCGGGGGAAGACTCTTCACAGTTGGTGTGTTTTTTTTTGGGCAGGACCTTGTAATTTGCGGGCACCTTTGGAGGGAGCACTACGCTTTTGGGGTTTGCCTTTTTGAACAAACGGGGTCTCCTGATCATCCGCTAGTCCCGTTTGCACCCCAATCTCCGTGTGCGTGTGGAAGCCGAAGACCACTATAGGAACCGGCCCAAAATGGCATGGACCTATACAGCCAGCTCTTTCATCCCGCCCTTTTGGGCAGGGTTTTCTGATGTCTAGGATTAGACTTTAACATGTTTAAGCTTAAGACCAAACGAACAAAAACAACTCAACACAACTCAGCCAAACAACTCAACTGAAAACACAGACTAGAAAAACACCACAAAGAAAACACAGAACAAATCACGAGGGATCTACTCAAAAAACACCCCCACAAACTCAGCCTTCAACTCAGGAAAAACAAATACAGAAAAAAGAAAAAAAACAACAGCCTTGAACTCGGATCCCCCCACTTGAGTTTGAGGCTGAGTCGGGAGCTGAGTTTGTTTTTCAGTTTTTTTCTGAGTTTTTCCTGAGTCTGCCGAGGTTGGGAGTTTTCCAGATTGAGTTGTTTTTTCTTTCTCGAAATTAGTTTGTTTTGTTGGAGTTTTTTTTGAGGGAGGCAGGGGCAGGTTGTTCGGTTGTTCCATCGCCAAGGGTTGTTTCACAACTGGGAACCCACCAGGGTGCCCTCAAAAAGCACTGACTGACACAGACTTACGCAGCACCTCACGGCCCCATTTGAGGGAGATATACCAAAACCAGTTGTCTGGCTTGATCCTGTCATGTCTTTCGCCTGGGTCTCAAAAGTCCGAACCCTGGACCCAAACCACAGTGGGGTGTTAAGCCCAGTGGTACTGTCTGTATTCTTTTTTTTTTTGGGGGGGGGTTCGGCCTGACCAATTGCCCTCGCGAGCGTCAGCCTCGCCGGCGCGACGTTCCCGCGTGGCCGTCTTCATTTTCACCCCAAGGCCTGGACCCTCCGCCGCCTGTGGACCTGCCGGCGCAACGCCTCGCGGAGGCGGCGCTGACGCGGCTGCTGGCCTATGCGCGGGCACCAGGCAGCTGGGTTGGGGGTGCGGGGGGCTGGGGTGGGGTTCTCATGCCCTTGGCTGGTCACGGGACGATTTAAAGTGCAAGGCAGGCGCTGCCCAGACTTTTGGGTGACAAAAATACCGGGGAAGACCTGTTGGTTAAACACAGGCGGCTTAAACATGTTTAAACAGGGCATTGGGGGGCGGGTGGTGGTGGGGGGGAAGACTTGATGTTTATGGTTCTACTGGCCGAGGGTGAAATAATCGATTCCGGCCCACCAATGAATGTTCCTTTGGGATTCCAAAAATCTGGTGGTGAGTTATTGTAAGTGCAGATCAAAGGTTCATCACCCTTTGTGAGACCTCGACTTGTGTGTGTTCGACAAAAAAGTAAGTGGCTGGATTCGCCTAGGGACAAACGATCAAGCCACTTTCCCAAATTCTCCAAAGGCACTCTCTTGGAACTCCAAGGGGGAGGGTCCCAATTCCATTTTCCTGGTATGCCCCCAATTCCGTTTCTCTGGTTTACCCCACAAAGGGAAATGACACTTGAAAAAGAGATCGACCCCCCTAATTTCATTGAGGGGTGAGCATCTCCATTATCCAGCCAGGGTGCGCTGCTTGACACCCATTTTTTAGGGTGAAGGAGGGGCCCTCGGCGCCATTTTCATTGGTCTCGTCGCATGCTGGAACCTGACGGAAGCTTCCAGAAGCTTCATGTGATCAACGGAGCCCAGTTCCTGCTGGTTTTGAAGGTTGGTGGGCGTTGGTTGTTTGTGGTCCCCTAGGCCCTGTCGGTTTATTGCTTATGGCGTGAGGTTGTCAGCTACCTATATATGTCTGAATTGGGCCGCCATTGGCGGACATGTTTGAAGTTGGAATTTACGTCCACCAGCCATTCTGGGGAGGTGTTCCCTGTTAAGATTCATTTGTTCACATGTCCAGAAAGTGTGCGGAGGAAACCGGGGCCTAAGGATGGCGAATCGCCACATATGGATCTGGAGTTTTCCCTTGGTCTACTTGAAGTGGATCCAAAAGCGACGGGATCAACCCCATGTGTTTCTCGAAATTTGCTTTAAGAACAGTGCTACTACAAATCCAACCTTTCAAAGCTCGGGGGGGGGGGGGGATTCGGTAGGTTGCCCAGAAAGGACCCCTCGCTCAGATCCGAGCTCCGATCGGGAGGCGAGCTGGCCACCTTCTTGGCCACCGAGCTGCACGTGACCAAGCTCCGTGCCAAGAGCGCCTTGTGCGTCCTGGGCGAGCCGGCCGACTCCCTGTGCCTCGGATGCGACGGGATGCGAGCGGTGACGCCGGACGCCGGGCCGCGCAGAAAAAACGCCCTGTGTGTTGGGTGAGTTTCTTGGCTGGACCCACACACAAAGTCCCCAGTTCCGGGGATTCCCTTACAATCCGGTGTTGTTTGGTGGGCCCAGCCAAGATGGAATCAACCCCTAAAAGGGGTCCAATGCTTCATGCAGTGTTAGTTCAAAGTGCCGGAATTCAATGTGGGGCTCCTAGGCCCAAGGCCCCCCAAATTGACAATTGAGTTGACTCCCTTGAGCCCTGTGGAAGGCCTTTGAAAGACCTTCACTTTTTTTTCCCCAAACGTGTAGCCAAGGGGGAGGGAACCCACTAGGCTGATTTGCCAAGGTTCATCCTAGTGGATGGCTATGCGCGCGTGTACTCCAAGGAGTGGGGAGACACGAGAGAGAGCCTGTCCTTCGGTCCGTTCGGCCGGTTTATATAGTCTCGGGGTGGGGAGATAATATTAGAAGTCCGTTGAAGTGAGCGGTGGGATGGGGTTGGGATGGGCTGGCGTGTGGGTGAACCTTCGCCCGATTCAGGGTTTCATGTTGTGGTTGACCACTGGCTGCCTTTGTGCAACCACATGTTTTTCACGGAGTCACCGTGTTTCTTTGCGCTTGGTTCTGCAGCATCGCCTTGGATCCACGTCCCCTCTTCCATCCTCCCCGCAACCTGTAGAGTCTTGGGTCCCCTTCCTGCCCTTACGTAGAACACGTCAGCCAGGCATCAAAGGGCTCAACATATGTTGTCAATATAAACAACCTAACAAGCAATAATTAAACCGAAGCCAACAAAGAGCAACCAAATTGTGGATATGCTGGAAAGTATTGGCGCAGGGCTTTTTATGCGTTGATGGTGTAGGGTTGAAGGCTGGAGGCTGGTAGGCCAAGCTGGATGACATGTCTCGGGCGTGTGCCGGGGGTTCGGTGTTTGCGCCCACCATTTTGTGATTGTTGGGTGTGCAAGCTGTGCCGAGCACCGCCTGCGTTGTGGGCCTTCTCTGCCCCGGCTTTCCTCAGCATCCCCTGCCCCTCCCACCGCACGATGCCACACAAGAACTGGCCTGCCAGGGCTCACAACCCATGCTCGGCACAGCTTAAGGTTACCCCATCACACATTGTCCCCCTTCTTTGCCCCTTCCTTTCAGTTTTGAATTAATTCTGACTTGCACTGGGCACTTCAACTTTCGAAGTGTGATTTCTTGTCTTTGCGTGTCTTCAACCTGTTGGTTTGAATCCCGGGTTGTCAATCAGCTTCTTTCTGCGCTCTCAGAACAGCAAGCCTCCCACAGTTCCCAGACCTGACCGGGACTGACAACCAGACCTTTCCTTGATTTCTCGGTTCCGGCCCTGAGGCAAGATCGTGGGGCAGTCTTAGTAAATCACAATTAACATCTTTGCAACCTTTTTTCAGGCCAGGCTTTAGGTCATCCATTCCAGTCACCATATCCTTCCTTTCATGCGCAGGGGGCGTTGGAATGGCGCCAGGCCTTTCCATCCCAAGGGCACGGGTCGTTGTTCCCAGCGAACCTCTGGTTTCCTCACACGCACACGAACGGCTGGGTTTTCAGCAGGGTTGGATCTTCTTGCCCAGAAAACATGGTTTACTTTTTGGTAGGAAAGCTAGTCACTTGGTCGTCAGAGAAAGGAGGGATGTGTCACGTTGTTTCCAGGCGTTTTTCCGGTTTTCCTTGTAGAGGTATGGTACTCCACGCCCCACCCAAGCCGTCCATGGCGCCAGCCGGACCCGACTCCCGACCGCGCGGTCTTCGCGTAGGAGATCGGCCCGGTGGGGGTGCTGGGCCCGGGCGCCATGGTGGGCACCACGGCGCTGCTGGGGCTGCTGCACGTGCGCACCTGCACCGTGCTGGCGCTCCAGGCCATCCCATGCGCTTAAATTGGGCGGTAAAAAGGGGCGGGGCAACGGGGGGAGGGGGGGTTGGAGGGAACCTTCCGGTGGTGGTCCAATATTCTCTTTGCGGTGGTGTTTGTTGCTTCCATTTTGGGCCTTTGCAAGGGGGTCCCCCCAGTTTCTTTGGTTTTGTGGTGGTCACCAGGTCACCTTAAGCCATGATGTGAACTGTCATAGGGAACGTGGAAGTTTCCCCACAGACCCGGACAGCCAGTGGTGCTCTTTTTCCTTTTCTTTTGGGAGGGTGTCTAGACCACAATGGAATCTTGGTTGCTTAATGATTAGGCTTAATCAGAGCTTCTGCTTGATTTTGATCGGGGGGCAACCCCTTCAGAAGGAATCTGGAGCGAGAAGCAAACACACATGCCGATAAATTGAGCAAACACCGAAACAGAACAAGAAAAGACCGTCACGGATTTCAATTCCACATTTCGGGACCAACGGGTTGACCGAGCAAGCAACGATTGCAGGAGTGCGCGGTCATAGAGGTCCGAGCTTTTGGCTGCATTCGATTCGCACGGAAATCGAATCCCCCACCACTTTTTCTCCACCGGGAAAGAACGATCGGATTTCCTTTTGGGATGTTCGGTGCGTGTGCTGGACGTAGCCCTCAGAAGGCGAGCGAACGCCTGTGTGTTGGAAGGCTGCCTTAGAATCAAATGGCTGTGGGTCAACACCAATGGTACCATTTCAGGGTAGGTGCACCACCCATTTTAGTCTATTTTAGTGGGGATTGGGATGTTCACTGGGGTACGGGCTTTTGGACCGAGGGCCAAATGAGTTGCACACCCACCTGGTGAGTTCAGTCTGGATGAAAGCCCCGCAAAAGCTCCAAAGCGAAAGGGGGGTTTACACATTCTCTATGATGTATTATTTACCAAGGATGTCAGGGGAACGTGGCTGGGCTCTTTGACACTGGGCCTTGTCAATTCTAAATTCTAACGAAAACTTTAGTTTTACGAGCCCCAGAGGAAGTCAACGATCGATCTTTAGGGCTGCTCCAAGCCTGGGAAAGTTCATGACGCCTGGGTAGCAAGTTGAGAAGCATGAACCGAGGACAGGACATCCTCGAACGCACCAAGTTCCGGCGCATCAAGGACTCGCCGTCTCGCTTTCGGATTTAAGCCCCGGACTTCCAGTTGTCCTTTGTTCCTTTTGGGGGAAACCCCGAGTCAGCTACCACAAGCGCACTCGTTTCCCAACTGGCATGGGAAGACGCGAGCAGCAAGGGTGGCCTGCTTCCAGATGTTCCTGGGTAGAAGCTTAGGGTAAGCCCTTGCTCTTGCTGATGGGTTCAGACCTGCCCTGACCCCCCGCTGGCTTTTCTGAATAGGCTCGTAGAGTAGGTTTCCAGAGCGTTTCTAGATGAGGCCCTGAACACCCCTCCCTGTTTGACACGGTTGTGGAAGAATCGATTCATTTAGCTTTCTCGGAACCAAGGGCGGACATGTGCTTTCTCGGAACCATGTTCCAGCTTTCCCTTTCTTTGCTGGCTGGGGGTGTCGGTTTGGAGGTTGGAGGGTATCTTTCCACTTGGTTTCAAGAACAACTGGAGGAATCACAATAATAACAACAATTAACAAAACACAATAACGCTATTAGTCATATTAATAATGATAATAATAATGATAGTACTGATAGTAATAATAATGATAATAATGGTGCAGTAATAATAAATGCACATCACCCGCCACCAAGGGCGATGAACATGTTGCCATGCCCAGTCCCAGCCACATTCGCCTGTACCGCAGCGAGGAGAGTCTTCTGCTGCTGGCCTACGAGCGGTGCCAGCAGAGCCAGCAGCTCATGCCGATGGCGGCCTTGCCCTTGGGCCCCGCGGCCTGAAACTCTTTGGGGCATCCAAAACCTTCCATTTGCTGAAGGCTATTTTATACTTTTCCCCTGGTTAAAGGGAATCTATCACTACTGGAAATATGTGTTTTTGGTCCAGGGGACTTCAGCAAATGGAGGCACTTTGACAACCCCAGAAACAGTCAAACTAATGACCCCAGTTTCAGGGCGGACGAAGCATGAAACAGAATCTGAACATATTATTTTCTGGGCACCTCGCATGTGAACCAAGTCATATTAACTCCATGGAAGGGGGCGAAACAGGGGAGGGCTACCTCTGGAAAAGTTCAGGAGCCAAGGAGCCCGACAGAAGGCCTTAATATGGCCCGCTTGGAGGTCGATGACTCCGAACCTTCAGGTTTCGTTGGCCTGTTTGTTGTCAAGCCTCAGAACGTGAACACCTATTTTCAGGTCCTTGGTGAGATGCAGGGGCCTCCCTTGAAACACCAAAGATATGGCTTTAGTAAGGTAGGGGGGCTCCAAGAAGGAAGCGCTGTATGGCCTCATGATCTAGAAACTAAACGGGTAAAGAAAAATGTGTTCGTTTGGGGGCTGGGGTCTTTGCAAAATGAAGCCAGAGCCGGGAGCCCTGATTGTGTAAATCAGTGCTTTTCCAACTAGTTCAATTCTATGTCTCTATCCATGCTGAACGACATGTCCTCCGAGAAAACAATCCAAATCATGGGAAGCAGCCGAAACGCTACCAACCTTTGGCTGATTTTGAGGGCTGCCCAGGCATCCCGGCGGGCGACGCCTGCGGCGCACTCCTGGGCCTGCACGCGGAGCGGGTGGACCTGGCCCCAGGCGGGGGAAGGGGTGGGGGGAGGGGCGGGGTTGGACCCCAAAACGGGCGGTTTCCTTCGAAAAGGCCGCTAAGACCCTCCCAGAGGAAGTGGACCAGATTTTGGAAGCCTGCTTTCCTCCCAAAGGCCGCTTGTGGGCGGCAATTCGCCTGGGGAAAAGATCGCAAGGGCCAGTGAACAAGTCAGCTATGCCGGCTGAATTGGAGGATCTCCTTTTACATTAGGCGGTTTTGGGATGTACCCTTAACTGGCCCAGTAATTAAATGGTGCATGACAGGGGCACAATTCCAGTGTCTGCCTTGGATAACCTCAGACACCCTCAGAGTCATGACCCCGGTTTGAGGGGCCGCAAATCGACGCACGCCTCTTCCAACGCCCGCCTCTTGGAATTGGAGCCCTTGCCGTCATTTGCCAATGGGGCGGCCGAGCCCACAAGGGCCACTTACAGGAGCGGTGCGGAGTGGCTGGCAGTTTGCGGCTGAGAGAGTGCTGGGCGGTGAGTGCTGGGAATGCAGGTTCCGTGAGCCCCCCTCTTGCCCCCCCCCCAGTGGGCGCCAGTGGGGCAGAGTTCGATGGCACGAGAGAGATTTCATGCTTCATCGGCCCGGCGTCGGGCTTCCTTTTTTTCTTCTCCGCATTCCGTAAAAACTGGGCCCTTGCTTTCCATTTGACAATTGAGGTGTATATTAGAAACCGTCCTTGTTCGGAGCTATGGCTTTTGTTGTTGGCTTTGTTTAACACAATGACCAGAAGACCTCAATTTAGAAGTCCCACCGTTCATCCATGCAGAAGCCGTTTCGGGGTCGCCGACTGATCTCGACTGGCATCATGTTTTAGAACCCCCAACTTTCTAGTCCCTTTTCAACACGGCCGCTACTGTGGATGACAAAATCCTGCACCACCTAAGAACCCCTGGAAGGATGAGCCTGTTACGAACCTGCCATGGTTTCCCATGTTGTCAAAGTGCAGGATTTCGCAACCAACCACAGTAAAATTATGTGCTCCTCTTGGGCCTTTTTCAACCTTCCCACTCCCATTTTTCAGGCGGGCGTCTTATGCGCCGATCCGTGTCAACCGTTTGATCCTCCGGCGGTTTTTCGCCGCAGGCGACGTGCTGTGGCCCTTCCCGGCCCCTCGGATGAGGTCCGGCCGTTGGAGGTGAGTTTCCGCCGCCGGAGGGTTTAGGGGAAAGACAAATTTGGGAGCTCCCAGGAACTTTTGGGAATTTGGAGGAGCTTCAGGAAGACAGGCAAGTTGGATGGGGTTAAGCCTGGGCAGGCAGATTGGAAGGCTACATCGCTTGAATCTGGTCTTTGGGCCGGTTGAAGAGGGCTCCTGGAGATTGATTGGGATTTGGTGTAGGTTAGGTCTGTTGCTTTGGATCCCTTAATTCATGTTCTTGCACAAAGGAACATGATGCGGGCGAAAGCGGGGCAAAAAAGGCAACCAGCCATCCTTCTACGGAATGGTGTGCTCTGCGGGTCTTTGAACAGGTGGCAACCTGCAACCCCCAACAACCAAGCATCCACCTACAGAATCAGAATAGAATACATGTCGCCTTGGAACAAGGAAGCCCTGTCTAAGAAACCAGCTCCAGGACCTCAGGAAGTGCTACAGGTAGTTAGCTAAACTCCTGCTTCCTAGCACCGGTGGTTCCCTATGTGTTCTTTACAAAGCACATGTAGGGGGAATCCTTTGAGGGCCGTGGGTCGCTTAGGGATCGCGGAATTGGTTCGCTTAGGGATCGCGGATTTGGGTCGCCTCGGGATCGCGTTTTGAAGAAGGCTTGTCGTGCATGCATGCGTGTTGACATGTATGCCTCCCGATGTATGTTTGTATGCGCTTGTTATTTTGTAATCCGGTAAAAGAGCTGGCTGGTCTGCAGGAGTTGGGCGGGTGTGCTTATCATCCCCCCCACCCACCCACCCACCAGTGATCCGTGAATGTGATCCGTGAATGTGATCCCTAAGTGATCCCTAAGTGATCCGTGAATGTGATCCCTGAGTGACCGTGTATCCCTAAGTGACCGTGATCCCTAAGTGAGCGATCCCTAAGTGACCAGTCTGCCATCGTTTGACATCAATTTCCCGCCAAAAGAGGGTGTCCCGCGAATTCTAGCGGAGGTCTTGGAAACAGGGTCCATTCAAGGTAGCCGTTTTCCCCATGCGGAAGTTTTTGGTTCCGGGCGCGCTTTGCGCTAAGGACAGCCACCCCTCGGGCCCCCACTTCAGCGTCTTGGTCTCCGGCACTGCGGACTTGGAGATGGCCAGCGGCAAGCCCATCACGCGGCTCAGGGCAGGCGCAGCGGCGGAGGGGCGAAGGGTCCGAGCCTTCCGGGGGCCCCTTTTTGGCCGGGCTGCAGGAAAAGCGAGAGGGGAGAAGCGCCTCCAAGTTGATCAAGAGCCCCCTTGGTCCCTTTTGGGGGGGGTGGACACATGGATTTTAGGGTTGTCACTTGTGATCGCAAGGACATCCCGTTTTCAGTGACGAACTAGACATGGGAGCCAGCCACTTGGTATCGCAGAAGTGTTGCTTTCCACAAGCCGGCCTTTTTTGGTTGTTTTACCCATGGTGCAGGTGTCCCTTAGGGATTCCTTTTTAAGCTAACCTCGGCCTTTAGTCCATATATGTTTCCGTATTGTAGCAAAGAGAATGGTCCTTTGAGTGCGACGTTTTGTGAGGGTGCCCTCTAATGGGCTTGTAAAGGAACGAGGAAATTCTGCTCATGTTTTGGGTCCCCCTATGTGACACATGCCCACCTTTTAGCTGACCCATGTCCCTGACTCCTTAGTTCAGGTTGTCCATTCATGATCGCGTATTCTATTTGTACACCGCATGATCCCTTGACCCCGAAACTAAGTCTCCCAACAAGGGACAAGGCGGGTAGGTGTCAAAAAAGGGGGCTGCATGGTGGCCTTCCTTGTGTCCTTGAAGCCAGCCTAAGACACCGCAATTAAGTAATACATTTGGGCCAGCAAGAAAATCACCCAAATACCAGTTGATTTAGAGGCTTTGCTTTGCAAAGCAGGTGGTTTTCGGATGCATCCTTTCAACAAGCCGACCTTTTGAGCTTTTGGTTTCAAATTGTTTGTTTAATTTTTGTCAAGCCCCGAAAAAGACACTTTTTCTGCAGGTCCTGTCATTTTCTTCAGGAACCCCTGTTTGCAGCAGGCGTTTAACTCTTGCCGCTGGCCATTTCCTTTTGCGTGATCCGCGCTGATCCTTTTCCAAGAATGGTATTGCTTTGAATCTCAAACAGGGATGCCCAAACATTTCGCCTGCTTTGGTGGTTTCAAACATCAGCCAGCCCTGGGGAGTGGTCCCAGACAGGAGGACCGCGGTGGTTTCAAGCATCCATTTACATGTGAGCTTTTCTTAAGGGAAAAAAGGGAGCCCTGTCAAAATCATGTGCGAAGTGTTGATGGGAGGTTGCCTCCAAGACATGTCCTTTGTTCCTTTTTTGTTTAAATGGAGGCTCTCAGGAAGGAGGGAATGACCCCTATGGATCCTCGTTTCCCTCGCTGGTGATCCGTTCATGCCCAAAACCCATCTTGATCTCCTGCCGAATCCGAGCAAGAAAGGCCACTGGAGGTCTGGGACAACTTAACCTCACCGGGTCCGGGTTCTCAAAATTACTCGTGGGTCCCGGTGGTTTCCCATGATTTAGAGGGACATGGCGAGGACGTCGCTTTAAGGCCGACCCATCACCAACAATCGTGGATGTGCTCCGGAAAATCATCAACCCGCCCCATTGCAGGGTTTGGCAAGATTTGGTCTCGAACGACTTTTAAGCCTTGGCCCGTGAAAGGTCGGCCGCAAGGAGCTTATGTCAACAATGGATTGAGCCTGTTAAGCCAATGTCCCGACCCTGGCCTCCAGAAGGTGGTGAGGCAATGGGCTACTTGGTGCTTCTGAGTTGCCCGGAACGGTTTGAGGGTACCCGTTTCGGAGCGGTTTTGAAGGGAAACCCAGAGAAAGGAAACCAAACATGGGCTACCATTTTTCGCGGTCCCCTATTTTATAGAGACAATCCCAACCAACCTGGTCTCGCCGGTTCATTTGTTGGAGCCCGCCTCTTTGGAGGCCTAGAAGCCATGGTCACACCCTAATCCTCAAATAAACAGCTACACTACTTTTGAAATTCGACGTGCAAGTGAATTCAGGCACATAAAGATATGCAAAATCTGCGTCTACGAATATAGGCGTGTGACCAAGGAGGAAAAACACGCCCTTGCGACGCCTGCTTTGTGGGGCCTCCAAACGTGGCGCTTCGAATTGAGTGAGGGAAGGTGCTTTGACCGTTTCCCGCAGACAGGGAGCTTGCTTCATAGGCTCGAGTGTTTCCGCGTTGCCTTTCCAAGCATTCTCGGAAGACACCAGGTACGTTGTCGGGGCATGTACATGTATGCAAGCCTGCATGCATACATGCATGCATACATGCATGCATACATACATACCTACATACCTACATATCTACATACATACATACATACATACCTACAGAGACATACACACACACACACACGCATACATAAACACACACACATACGCATACATACACACGTACATACGTGCATACGTACGTACATACATACATATGTACATACATACATACATACATACATACATACATACATACATACATACATACATACATACATACTTACATACATACATACATACATACATACATACATACATACATACATACATACATACATACATACATACATACATACATACATACATACATACATACATACATACATACATACATACATACATACATACATACATACATACATACATACATACATACATACATACATACATACATACATACATACATATACATACATACATACATACATACATACATACATACACACACACACACACACACACACACACACACACACACACACACACACACACACACACACACACACACACACACACACACACACACACACACACACACACACACACACACACACACACACACACACACACACACACACACACACACACACACACACACACACACACACACACACACACACACACACACACACACACACACACACACACACACACACACACACACACACACACACACACACACACACACACACACACACACACACACACACACACACACACACACACACACACACACACACACACACACACACACACACACACACACACACACACACACACACACACACACACACACACATGTTCTTACATGTTCTTACATGTTCTTACATGTTCTTACACGTTCTTTGTATGTGTTGCACCATGGCTTGAGGCTCACTTTTTCAGGGGAAGAAGGAGCAACGGCGCGAGGTGGCGCGGGAGGCCTCGGAAGGTTCTTCGTCAAGCGACGAGGAGGCGGGGTGCGACAAGCCAAAGGGGGCCGAGCGGGCGCTGCAGGCCTTCAAAAGAGGCCACAGGCGCATGCGACAACGGCCTCTGAAGCATGTGCGCCGGTACGTCCGAGAAGCAGAAGAGTTTTTGGGCGTCAGCCCCGGAGTCCCGTACAACTTGGCCGACTACACCAGGCGGATCAGCTGGGGCCGCCACTACCTGTTGACCGAGGTGCTTGTCTTGCTTTTGAAGGAGAAGCCCACAGAGGCGGCGCTGCAGGTGATCCTGTCCTTGCGGTGCCTGCGCCAGTGTTCCACCGACAACGGCGAATGGGGAACGGCATGGTTACTTACCGGGCTGCCAGACCCCTACAGAAAGCCCCGCTTCGGAGGAGAACACCAGCAGTTGGAGGAAGTGGCCGGGTATGTCAAAGCCATGGTGGAGTTAGAGAAGAAAGCAAGGCAGTACAGCACGCTGCCGGGAGCCGACCAAGCCGAGGAACCTGCCGAGCCCAAGACCTACAACCCGAAGAACAAGAAGTGGCAGAAGGGCGCGCAGGTCCGAGCTGGCGACAAGCCAGTGGAGTGAGCCGAGACATCCGTGCATGCTGTGTCCTGTTGGGGCCAGGGGAAGGCGCTTTTGGCAGCAGCGATGTTAAAGGGGCCCTCTCTTTCAATTCTTTGGTAGATACTGGAGGTGTCGCCACCCGACCGTCGACGAGGTTCTTCTCATGGAGTGCAGAGAGACGATGCAGCTTTTGCCGGATCTGTCGGAGACACCTCAAAGGTTTATGGTGCTCAGCTGTCTGGTCCGGGAGCTGCTCTCCCAGTTCACCGATGCCCAGAAGCGCGACGACGGAACCTACTATGCGGCCATCTTGATCCAGCCATACGCTATGCATGGCCACGCATCAGGGCGCGAGCTCCGGGTCCCCGACGAGCCTTTGTCAGCACTTGTGCTGCTTTGTAGTTTGCAGTTTGCGAAAGCTGTGGAATTTCGGTCGGGAAGATGAATGGAGCGGGTGGGCCCTTCCGATGGATGGGAGCCAGCTTCACCACGTTACGTTGTACATGCGACACATCCTGGGTCTGAGCAGAACCTTCTTGCAAAGGCAGGGCCAAGTGCGCCTGGCCCCAGTGCTGGGCAACCTTCCGCTTTGTTCCCGTCAATCCTGCCATGGAAGTCCGGTGGGTCGCTCCAAGCGTAAGGGGAGACGAGGCCGCCAAGAGGCGTGGCTTTGGTTCCAACAGCTTTGGGCTATGCTGTTGTTCTTTGAGAGCGGTTGTCCGAAGTCTAACGGAACCGTAGCAGCCTCTCTCCGCCGCGCTGGATCCACGAGTTGGTCTCCAATTCATGAAGCCCCTTATCCTTGGCCATGTGCCGCGTGTTCACTTGCCATGGTTGAGCCGTTGGATTGCAAAGGGAAGTCTTGCTACGTGCCTGCCCATGACTTGCTGAAGCCTAGAGTGTTTTCTCAGTTGAAGCTGAAGCCCCAGCAGTCTGGTCAGTTGTGGCATTTTGGGCTGCCTTGTTCTAGCTTTTCCCTTTTGCAGAACTGCAACCATGGGACCCGAACCCGTGCTCGGCCCGAGGGTACGGGGAACTTGCAGCGTGAACGGGTAGGCAACTTGCTTCTTCGGAGGACAGTCTTGTTGTGCCACATTTTGTCGGAAGCCCAGAGCTTCTGGACCATTGAGAACAACTCAAAAGTTGTAACCCTTGACCAATGCGCGTATCCCAGGCCCTGATGGTTCTTGCTTGCCTTGTAGAAAAGCCACTGTTTTTGTTGGGGACCTCCCTCATTTGGAAGACCTTGCCAAGCAGTGTCCGGGACACTCGACCCATGTGCACGCCATCGGGGTTCGAACAGCGCAGGGTTGGAAACGCAGATCAGTTCTTGCAGGTGTGTGTACCCCCCGCAACTCTGTTCAGCGTACGCAAGGGTGGCTTGTCACATTGTCAGCTCCGCAGACCGGCCAGCCCAAGCTTGACGCAACTAATTTGGGGGTAGCTACGACGTGTTTGGCTCCGCTTTTTTGCCGGAAAAGAAAAGTGTGGTTCTCCCAAACACGATGGACGCTCACGATACTGCCAGGGTGGTAAAGCTGGCTTGCAAGTGTCGTGTGTTTTTGGAATGCCCAAGTACCAGTGGCTCACAGCTGCCGCCTTTGCAGAGTAAAGAGCCGGTGGATTTTGTGAACTTCTGCCGATCCTATGCAGCCATGGGCTGCGCCTTTCATTAAGCAGGTGATTGCTGGTGGCCCTTTGGCTGGGCAGAGTTACGGAGACTTGGACGCGACGGCCCTCAAAAAAGCTGCCAAGAAATACCATGATGACGAGAAGTTCAAAAAATTGCAAAGATGTGGATGGCGCATCAGGCGCTCATTGAGCCTGAGCCCACGCCTGTCATTCCTGTAGTTCCACGTGAAGGGGCCGCTGGTAGCCGTCCCTTGCCAATGCACGGGATTGCATCAGGGCACTGAAAACTTTGGACACAGCTTGAGCCCCACAGTGGCAACTTGTGTGGACACTTTTGCAGTGCCGTGATGATGCAGTGCATTTTTCGGGCGCTAGCCCCAACATCAGAAGCATTTCAGGTCCGATCGCATGAAAACAAAGAGCGGCTGAATCGCGAAGCACAGGACATGCAGCAGACACATATCTACATACCTGCATACCTACATACGCACATGCGTACATACGTACGTAACTACATACATGCTACACACATACATACATGCATATATACACGCACATACATACATACATACATACATACATACATACATACATACATACACACATACACACATACACACGTACACACGTACACACGTACACACATACACACATACCTACATACCTACATACCTACACACATCCATGCGTACATATACACACACATACATACATACGCACACGTACGTGCATACATACATACATACATGGCACACATACATACATGGCACACATACATACACACATAGCACACATACATAAACACATACAGAAGCACACACATACATGCACACACACACACATACATACAGACACATACATACGCACATGACATACATACATACATACATACATACATACATACATACATACATACATACATACATACATACATTCACGCACATACATAAACAAATACATACATACGTAGATAGATGCATGCATACGTACATAGAAGCAGACATGCCTGCATGCATACTTGCATACTTGCATGCATGCATACGTGCATACACGCATGCATGCATACATGCACACATACACACATACACACATACACACATACCGACATACCTACATACCTACATACATACATACCTACATACATACATACATACATGCAAACACACACACATACATGCAGGCATACATACATACATGCAAACATACCATGCACGCATGCATACATACATACATATACATATACGTATACATGTACATTTACATTTACATATGCATATACATATACGTATACATGTACATTTACATTTACATATACATATACACATACATACATACATATCATATATATATATATATATAAGTGTATGTACATTTGGTCTTATATATACGCGCTTTGCTTCTTGCGCGTAATTCACCATCGCCACGGCTCGCAGGTAGTTACATCCCAGAAGGCCTTCTAGCAGAGAACGGGGCATTAGTGCGGGCGAACTCCACCTGCTTGGCCTACCGGGTGCCGCAGTGCCTGTGGCTGAGTTGTTGGCAGGGTTGGCCGGTGGGGGATCCAAGGTTTGGGTTCAAGTTGACGCCAGCAAGCCGCAGGGGACACAGCCAGTTGATCGGGTCCATTGAGAAGCCGGATTGCCACCCTTGCGAGGCTTCTCCCAGTTGCTTGTGTAGCCTTTTCATGGGGAATGCAACTTCCAAAATTGTTGGTAAATGTGAGTCACCCCTTGTGGCTGGACCCCAATGGAAAGCCGCAGACGCGAGAGCAGTGATATTCAGTAGCCATGGGGATGGGGACCCGTTGGCCGGTTTTGCCTTGAGGAACCCCTTAGACCTCCCCCCCCATACCAGGCAAAAAAGGCTGCTACAAAATCAACCGTCAATCCGTATGCCAGATTATAATAGTTTCCTTGTTGTAGTTGGCCCACTACGGATTTTGGATTGGGATGGGGATGCGGGCCCCCATGCTAAGCAACCCAGAAAGAGTACAACACCAACAAGGGCAACTTCAGGAGGACAGATTAAAACACAAGCGCAACCCGTTTTTGCTTTCAGGGCACTATAGCAATAGGGCGCTAACCTTGCACATTCGGGCTGCGAGTCCGCCGCGGGAGGCACTTAGCCTACCTTCATTTCCCACACGGCCAATTTAATCCTGTATTTCCGGGTCCTGAGTGAGTTGATGCGCTGCATACTCCCGGACGTTCACCCGCCTGATGGCAGGGTTCTAAACTGAAAAGAATGGCTCAGGTATGACTTGCTGGTGACAGTGGGCTCCCAACCTGAGTGCCGAGAATGGCAGCTGCTGCTGAAGTGGGGGTTGAAGAGGTGAGAAGGAGGAGTGAGGATCGGCTTTGATTCCTAGTTCCCAAAAAGACGATGATGATCTGTTTTTAGCACCCAGCGAAGGTTCGGGAGGTTTGGGTTGGGACTTCCAAATTTTGGGGAGCTTTGGGAAGCTTCGGCACTTCAGTCATGATTTCCGTCTTTTCGACATACTGACGTGGACATGTGTGTTGAAAGCTTATTTGGCGGCTTCAGGTACAGGATTTTGAGGTACAGTTGACCCTGGATTCAACAACCTGGCAGCTACATGGTGTGTGTGTGTGTGTGTGCGTGTGCGGTGCCCCAAGGTGCTCCTCCAGGGCACCCCCGTTTCTAGCAATCATTGATATGCAGGTTTCCGTTGCGGAGGCGATTTCATGGGACGCCTTCAAAGACTGTGTTTTTTGTTGTTGGACCTAAACCTCCCTCCGAATGTGCCCTCCAGCAATTTGGAGTCCGACAGAAAGACAAGGCCAAAAGACAAAACATCACAACACCAAGGCCAAACAAGGGCAAAGAAAGACGCCACAAGCCAAGAGTAGCTTCTTCATAGCGGGGCAGTGGTGTGTGTGTGTGTGTCTTGTGTTTGTGGGGTCTTTTGTGCATTGCAGCCGCTGGGGCGGTACCACTTTTTCACCCGCAGACGAAGACGAATTGCGAAGACGAATTCCCGAAAACGAATTCCAACCCGAAGACGAATTGCGAAGACGAATTCCCGAAGCCGAATTCCGTCCCGAAGCCGAATTTCCCCCCGAAGGCGATTTGCGAAGACGAATTCCCCAAGACGAATTCCAACCCGAAGACGAATTGCGAAGACGAATTCGCCGGAGCCAAGCTCCCTCCCGAAGCCGAATTCCTCCCGAAGACGAATTGCGAAGGCAATTTCCCGAAGACGAATTCCCCCCCGAAGACGAATTGCGAAGACGAATTCTCCGAAGCCGAATTCTCCCCCGAAGCCGAATTCACCCCCGAAGACGAATTGCGAAGACGAATTCGCCGAAGCCGAATTCTCCCCCGAAGCCGAATCCCCTCCCGAAGACGAATTGCGAAGACGATTCGCCGGAGCCAAGTTCCCTCAAGAACACGGGTTCCCCTAATGAATGCCGTTGAGCAAGCATGCTGACAGCGAGCGTTTGTGGTAATTTCGTTCCCTTACCATAGACGGCGCCCTACATAATAGATGCTTTTGTCAAAGCCCAATCCTTCACTAGAATAGTTCATGCAATTTGAAACCAGTATTGATCTATCGATGGTCTTCTTCTAGGAGGCCCGCTGCCCTCAGCCAGTCAGCGTTTGTTAGAAAAGAAGAGCCTTCCTTGAAAACAGTTTTTGTTAGACCTCTCGGCTTTGACCCTGTCCCCGTCAGAAGTGCAAAAAAACACACAACACTGAACACCCAGCGCCTGGAACCGGGGACCCCTAATAATATAAGACGTTATAATTGCGCAGTTGGCATGTTTGGGTTGTTTTCTGATGAGGGGAAGGGATTAGTTTAGCAGGGGGTCGCGCAGATGATGCCTTCTCCTCTTTCGAGGGTTTCCTTCTCGTCCCCCTAAGAATAGAGGGCCCCCTAGATAGTAGATGTTTTTGTCTGCTAAGAATCTCCGAGCCGCAGGCTAAAACATCCTCAGGGCAGGTTCTGAGGGTCACCCTGTTACTTCCCCTTGTTTAAGGTCCAACATTCGGAAATGATAGTTCCAGCGGTTCCACAGGTATGCTTGCAGTGCCGGCGATTGCAGACTCTCCGGACACCCAACAAAGTGCAAGTTCTGATATTATCCATGACCTATCACATTCATCCTGGAAGGAAGTTGGTCATGCCGTGTGGTCCAAAGACGGAGAAAAGAAGAGATCGTCATCAGCTTCATTATCGACACCGACAAGGAGCGTTAAGGGCGTCATGAGTCCTGTGAGAAAGGAAGAAGGGCGATCCAAATCGCCTACAGGCTCTAGTCCGTCTAAGATCACTCAGGAGAACAAGACCCTCAAACAGGAAGTGGAGGAGGCTAAGCGCAATTTGGCTATGCTACAGGAGTCGTATGAACGTGACGACCAGGGCAATGTCACGCGCATCCAGGAACTGGAGCGGAGAGCCGGTGTGTCGGAACAACAAGTAGCCCATATCCTCAAAAGATCCGACGAACAACTTCGAGAAGCTGCTCAATACATTGACATTCAACGTGGGAAGACAAAGCTATCCGAAGATCAGGCACAACACCTCGTGAAGATCTACGGAGAGTGTCAAGACGAAGCCCGACTTAAAGTCCTCGAGTACAAGAAGCGACATCAGGAGATGGCCGCGACCGTGAATCTGCTTGAACATCGAATCAGGCGCGAGGAAGCAAGCTCATTGGTCAGCAAGAGTAGGCTGAACAAGAAAGAAGGAGCGCTTCTTCCGAGATCGCTCAGTGTCAATCAACGATCAACTCCTACCAGGTGAAGATCACTACGGACTCGCAGAACGAGGAGAACACCATTCGTGGTTTGCGTGAGAGTCTGGAGACAGCGTTGTTGCCGCAACCGAAAATGGCGATCGATGACGAGCCACAAAACATATTGGTGAGCAAAGCAAATGATGCTATCAGGTACGCTGAACAAGAAGCCCATTGCACACGGGTTGCCGTGAGCGAACGGGATGAGATGTATTTGATTGGACAACGTGCAGTACAGGAACGCGACGCGAAGATGAATGAGGAGATCAAGATCGCTAGAGATCGAGCTCATCAAGGAAACGCATTACACGATCGCGCCACGCTGAGGGATCAGGAGTTTGTCGACGTGACTCGCGAACTCGCAGCATCAAGACAAAAGGCTATTGATGCGAAATCCGATTGCCTCAGCCAGATCGCTGCAATGTCGGAAGAAATCGAAGAGACACGACAAGAACTCAAGATCCAAGAGAGCTTTGTGTACCAGTTGGCAGAGACGAACAAGGAACTCGAGAGCGATAATGCCACCCAAATGGCCATCGCGGCGGATGCAAAAGATCGTGGACGAGCTCTACTGAGGGATGACTCCGTTAGGACCGGTAAACGCCACAATTCGAAGATGCGTAAGAGTGATACCACAAATGGGCCTCGGCAACAACAAGGTCAGGTAATGCTCTATCAGACTACAATGGCGGCATCTAGTTCTAGTGTACAGGCACCCAATGTTCTTAAGCCAATTGATTACAGCCTTGGACCGGGTTCTGTTTTGTTTCCTGTTTACCAAGACCCAATGATACAGGCTCATATCGACCAACTCCATGAGGCGGTAGGATCTATTCCAAACAAGAGATTTGGTTCAACCGGCATGGTCATGGAGATGGCGGTCCACCTGGTCTCGGTTATCACAATAACGCGGGGGGTCTAGGATGTGCTCCTGTCCCAGCTGCAACAGGAGGGCCAAATCCACCTGATCGGCCTGACGACGATGATGATGGAGACGAGGACGACGAAGAGGAACCGTCCGATGATGATGATGATGATGATGATGATGATGATGGTGATGATGATCACCGTCGCAACAGAAGATCACCGCGAAGAAGAAGGTCGAGAGATCGCAGAGATCATGACAATGGTCGACCAAGGATATCACAGAAGGAAGCTGAGAGAGTCAATGTACCTCCATGGCCGAAGATCACGAAGCTGGACAGCTGGAAGATGGCACTCACCATGAACGTCACCAGTGCTTCAGCAGACCCTGATACCGATGAGGAAGGAAAGATTCAACCAAAGAAGAAGGATGGCACCAGTAGCTCGAAGGACGCCGCGCCTGCAGAATGTACAAAGGTCAACGCTCCGAGCGCTAAGAGAATCAAAGCGACGCTCAAAGAAAGATGGGTGGTGATCAGTGGTTGTACGACTGGGGCATACGGAAGAACACAAATAAGGTCAAGAACCCTGTTGAGGGAAAGTTCTTGGCGGACCTGGATTGAGGGACGAAGTGTCATTGGACGAGGTGGATTGGTGTCAACGGTCGAATGCATGGACTCCAAACGTCTTCAAGATCTTGGTGTCAACCTAATGTGGTCTCGCATGGACCCAAAGAACGACCATGATCCCTGTCGCTTAGAGCTTCCGGACAAAGGAAATGGGACCTTGTAGGTTCATGTGACCGCCAGATGTCGACCGCAAAGAATCGGCGCACCCAGAAAAGTCAGCATCAGCATAAACTGCCAAACACATATCTTCGACTGAATCTCCGACCCAGCCAATCATCCTCCAATGCTTGGTGCGATGAATGTAACACATCAAGTGATGAAGTTTGTTATCATCGTCGGTTGTCCACCTGGTGATGTTCCTCGCCAGACGGTTGACCTGCCTGAGTAGGTCAAAACGTGCAATTCTAGCACCATACAATATTTTCACGAGCACACTTGCCGCATGAGGTGCGAGTTGTCTCCGGATGAGCTCCTTCCGAAGTCCCTCCTGCTTGGCATGATGGAGTTTCATAACCATTCGCGGGAACTCTGTTTCCAAAGTGGGGGAACGTTTGCCAAGACCGACCAATGCTGGAAGCCACGTTCCTGAAGTTTGTCAGGGAGAACATGACTTCTCACATGACGGGCCTCAACAGGAAGAGAAGCGGCGCAGTCAAGTACATGGAAGTTCCCAGCAGGACCGTCAGGGGCATCATGGACAGACTGGAGTACTCGAACCCGTTCATCGACATCGAGGACGCCGGTTCATCAGGCCAAAACAAGAAAGCGGGCGAGTCCGATGAGGACGACGCTGATCGTGGTCGTGAACCCGATGATGCCGAGGAGCCCGAAGCCAAACAATCGAGAGTCGAGAACATCGCCTCAACACGAGCAGAATTGTTGCGGATGTTTGAGGATCTTTGCGATCGAGCTGGCGAACTGCAGATTTGCATGAAGTGCGGGAAAGAAAACATTGCAAGAGCAATTGGGTCTGACTTGGCACGTGGCAAGATCACAATGCCGTTTCTTCCAGAAGGGCATCCCTCATCCGATGAAGACATCGAAATGCATGATGATGATGAAGAAATGGCTCCGATGTCCAGCGAACCTGACAAACCGCATCAACCGGAAGCGGAGGCGCCGATCTTCTATCCGAGGGAGGAGTTCCACAAGTACAACTACGTCGTGAACCTAGATGGCTGATTTGGCAGAAGGAGGAGAACTCCATGTTGGTCAACTTGACCTACGCACGAATTCGAACGGAACCATGAAGGAGTACAACCGCATGCTCGATCCGTTTGGTGGAGCAAGCCCCTCTTTGATTCCTCAACCCGGTGATGGGGCAGTTTGCGAAGGTGTACAAGGGTATTCATGTATGACCAGCACGCTGCCAAAGGGATTACACTTAGAAGTCATGAACACGCAGAGCAGAGACACAAGTTTCGTACAACGAGTACACAGCGTTTGGATCTAACATTCACCACCAAGACTTGTTCCATACGTCGAAAGCACTGGTGAAGATCCTACGACATCAAATTGGCCAAAAGTGGGGGAACCCTATTGGAGGATGGGTGAACATCGACCACATCCTGAGTCGCGAGAGCGCGTTCCCGCAGGATCGGTACAAGAAGAGCGACAAATTTCAAATGGTCGCCGAGTGCATCAGATCGGAGGATCGGAAAGCACGAAAGCCGAGACTGCAGATCCTTGCTGCGAAGTTTGATCAGGAGATCGACATGGAGACGATGGCGGGTCTCATAGCTGCTGGATGGGCGAAGAACGACATTGACTGGATTCGTCGCGAGCATGGCGGATGGTGGCAACCATGGTGCATTCGAGCGTCATCAGGGCATTCGGATTTCGGATTCGCTCGTCCTGCTCAACCTTGCAAAACATCTTGTTCCCGAACATGTCCGATCGCTTGGGCGGAGCATTTCACGTGACAAAGCCATCAGCCCTGGAAGGTATCATTTTGAGAGGTATCGTTCCTGGCGGCAATGACAGTGCGCGAAGGCTGGCAGTAGACTTCGGAGTATTTGCACCTTGGGACAGCAAAAACATCTCGACCAAGACTGTAATGCACGACGTCAAAGAGGGAGCTGACCTCATCGCCATCTACGTGCAATCAAAGAGGGAGAGACCATTCCCTTCAAAGAGATAAGTGCAATCTGGAGCTTCAAGTCCACGAAGAAAGGGCGTGTGAAAGAGGTTAGGCGGATGTACTCCCGCGCCGTCGAGAGCGAGATCTGTCCAGGATTTAAGGACGCTGTGGGCGTGACCCCGGCGGACTTTCTTGGAAACCTCAACAGTTTCTTGGACGATGAAGACTCAGCGGACGCCGATGCTTGCGTCAACATCGGAGTGCCCAAAGCCAAGCCTTGGGCAAATCGTTGTTTGCTCAGCAGATTCATCGTCTACCGCGAGAACGACCCATCAAGCATTTCCAACAGAGTATGCCCAGCGTGCGCTATCATTATTCAAATGGGATTTTGCTACTGCACGGCATGCGAATGTGAGTTCATTTCCACCGGCAAGTTCGTGATCCATGTGGATGACGACGAGCCAAAACCATCCGACACCACCAATGTGACGGAGGAAGTGAAACAAGCTCAGCGAGAAGCAAAGGAAGATGCTGAGCGATTCGTCGCCGAGGAAGAACGACCCGACACCCAGGAGATGAGTGAGGAACGGTCTGCAGGCAGATCGTACATCCCGTCGGATATCGGGACGGACATCGACGATGAAGACCCGGGAGTTTGTCCGGACAACCCAGAGGAGGATGCGGACGCAATTCATCTCCTGCAAGTCAAGGCCATCTGCGTTGACGAAGCCGGCAAGGCTTTTCAAAGTATGAAAGGTGTTCGCCAACAACGAGGCAGATGTGGTCAAGGAGCCTGGCAAAGAAGGCGGACTATACTGTCCCTACATCTCGATCAACGGGAGGGACGATTGGATTTTCAAAGATGTTGATGAACAGAATATTCCAATCCCGCCAACCTATGAAGAGGTCACTGCCGCTCCTAAGTTCAAGAATGTGAGGTTCAAAAGCGCAAACCACAGGGACGAAGAAATGTTCTTTTGTTTCCTGCAGCTGAGAGGGCTATACATCATGTACCGGATTTGGACCGCCTGCAATATACTTGGTATTAAAGCAGAGCAGTTCAGAGGTGTCAGCCATCAGAAGGACATTGCCTTCGTCAGCGACACAATACTCCGTTGCATCGCCCTCGGCCTCAACTGCGATTACATGACCTTCTACCGAACAGATGTGAACATTGGACGCAAGTTCTTGAAACTTGAGCTTGGCAGCTTGGCGCCATCATTTGCGGCAAAGATGTCGACACTCCTTTTATCCAATGGTGCTATTCGAATCACGCAATATACATCTGCCCTCGCGCTTTATCGAGAAGATCAATCGGACCGAGGAGACACTAGATTCTCTGTTAGAAAGGTTCCGGTGGAGGGCGAGTAGAAAGGCCATCGCAGAAGCATCACACTGGTGACCAAGCATTTTCTTTACGATTTCTTCTACGTGGGGGACCAACTGCAATTTGCAGTTATATACAAAGCGGGATCGTGATACTCATCGTGAATGATATCATGGCCAGCCGTGGTGGTACTCGTCGTGCACGGTACACTGGGCAAGCCAAAAGTATTTGCATGAGACTTGCACTTATCACCACAAAATGTTTTCTTGTTTCCGTACAGTATCGTCATCGGCGACTACTATTCTGGAGATGCGCGTGTGAAGCAGTTGGCGCAAATCAGCAACAGTACAGTCTACAAGAGGTCTCGTGAATTTCCCGTACGGGGTGCGTCACTGAGGGTCGCCGGACAGCTGCCCGGGCGCGACACAGATGGACTGTCTACTACGGCGCCCTTCCTGGAGCAGGATTCGCCTTCGAGCGACGACGATAGCTGGATCTCCGACCAGCGATGATAGCTTGATCTTTCGACCGCGCTTCAAAGCAAGCTGCGCCTGACACATTGCATGCATCAGCTGTGAAAAACGCTCATCATTCGGATAGAGATTGGGAAGGTAATGGGCGCTTCTTCTATTGAGATCGCTTGCGAAAGATGTAGCCTCAGGGCAAGGGTTCAAGTTCCTTGTAGATACAAAAGTCTTGGAAACCAGCATGGCGGTCCGGTCCACAGGGGCGGGATGTGGCGTCAGAATGCGGCGTCAGCGGGGAATGCGGCGTCAGCCAGGAATGTGGCGTCAGGGAATGTGGCGTCGGAATGCGGCGTCAGCCGGGAATGCGGCGTCAGGGAGGAATGTGGCGTCAGGGAATGTGGCGTCGGAATGCGGCGTCAGCCAAGAATGCGGCGTCAGGGAGGAATGTGGCGTCAGCGGAATGCGGCGTCACCCAGGAATGCGGCGTCAGGGGTGAATGTGGCGTCGGGGAAGGCGGAGTCACAACGCGGCGTCAGCCGAAAATCTTGCGCCAGAGAATGTGGCGTCGGAATGCGGCGTCAGCCGGGAATGCGGCGTCAGGGAGGAATGTGGCGTCAGGGAATGTGGCGTCAGAATGCGGCGTCAGCCGTGAATGCGGCTTCATGGGAAAATGTGGCGTCAGGGAATGCGGCGTCACAGGTTTTTGGAATGCAGCGTCAGAATGCGAATTCAGCGTCAGGTGGAAAAGCACTGTCCCTTTTGCGGCCGCCCTGCTTTTGTGTTTTTTGCAGTTGGGTTTTCCCTTGTGGTTGCTCACGCCATTCAGTGGCACCCGTCGCTTTTCCCTCATTTTTCCCCGGCCAGATGTCCATCATGTTAAGTGGCATCCCTTCTCCAATGTTATTTTGTTTGTTAAGGTTTGCTACAGGTGGAACAGAATCTGAACACACAGATTCAGGGGCTGCGTGATTTGCAGGACGGCTGGAACTTCCCCCCAACAGCGAGGCATCTCCCCGACAATGGGACGCTCGCTTTTGACCCAGGGGATTTACTATTGAGTTGCAATAAGCTGAGAGAGGACACCTAGAAGGAGGGGATCAAGATCCGGCTCCCGCACGCCCAAGGTATGACCGGTGCAGGGGTCTGGAGCAGCAAGTGCGGCAGGCCCTGGGATGGACGAAGCCGATCCACCTAGCAACTGGTGCATGCTTTTGTCCATGCTATTTGTCCTTTTGGGCTGGCACCGTACTTTTGAAACGGTTTGGCTAAGCGGGATTGATGACCATTCCACTGTGCTGCTTTTGGGTTGTGTCTTTAGACTTTAACTTTTTGGATTCCCCTCATATTTCCTTTTAGCCAGCTTAACTTTTTGCTGGGGGATCTACAGCACCCAAGGTTCAATGGCAACTGCAAGCTTGGGTGTGTGTCGATTTGAGTTGGTCCCTGTCTTGGCATGGGCAGAGCCCGAGCTCCTCCCTCTTAAGCCAGCGGCGCCCTGCCCCCATTGTTCAACCATAGGGGAAACCACAAAATCGTGGTGCCACAAAGACGATTCCTCTCACCTTGGTGGCTCCCAGACATCCCCTGAGCCTTTTAGCTTTTTAGTGTTTAGTTGTAGTCTCCATTTAAGTTAAACGTTTGGCGGGGGATCTGAGGGCAGCCCGGTAAACTCATGGGGTTTTAGGTAGGGTAATTCACAGGATGTGTGCCAGAAGCTATATTGGACGATTTGACCTCACGAGACCCAATACCCACTCATGAAACACGTTGAAGCTTTTTCAAGGAAAATGGCGCTCTGTTTCCACATCCCCACTTGCACGTGACTTGTGATTGGCCCTGCTATTGCCTTGCCCGCAATCGGTGTTTGGGATTCCAACCCGCCAGAAGTCTGCATATATTCCTCTAATCTAATCTAATCTAAATCTAATCTAATCTAATCGATCTATCTAATCTATCTACCTAAAAATCTATCCCGAAAAAGTGCTGCTCCTCGAAAAGGAGACTACTACTGGTAAATCCCCCAGGAAAAGTGGGCTAACCTGCCGGAGGGTATTTGGTATGGCGAAACGGAAACCGACACTATCGATAGATAGGTAGGTTGATAAATCAATGAATGAGTGAGATAGATAGATAGATATATAAAAAGATAAACAAATAAAGAAATAGATAGACACACACACACAGCCACAGACAGATACAGACAGACACAGACGACACAGAGAGCCAGGCAGGCAAGCAGATAGATAGACAGATAGATAAGATAGGTAGATAGATAGATAGACAGACAGACAGACAGACAGACAGACAGACAGACACACAGACAGACAGATAGATAGATAGATAATTAGATAGATAGATAGATAGATAGATAGATAGATAGATAGATATAGGTTAGATATATTACAATGGATTAGGCTAGATTAGATTAGACTAGAGTAGATAGATAGATAAATAGATAGATGGCTAGACAGATAGATTGATATAGATGGATGGCTAGATAGATAGATAGATCGATCCATCGATGGATCGATCGCTAGATAGATATGGAGATATAGACATAGAGATTGAGATTGAGATAGGGATAGAGATAGAGATAGAGATATAGGTATAGACAGATGGATTGGACTTTCAGATGGCAGTGTTTGGGGCGAAGAGGGGTGTTTAAAGCTCGAGACCTAGTGAGATCCGTAATTTGTTGCAAGTGAACAAGGAAAAACCTAAGCACAGCTTGGTGCACGGAGATTTTGGACTTTCCTTGTCGCACGCGGTTGGATCGCTCGGGTGCCACGGCGCAGATTCCTGGGCGGGTCTCTAAGCGGCGTTTCCCGGAAACGCGGCCAACCGAGGCTGATGTGCAACCATCCTTTGTTTCAACCAGCCATGGTCCCACGGGAAGCAACCTGGAAGTTTCGGGTTGCAGTGTACCTTAAAGCCAACTTGGTTGCGTGTGGGAGGGCAATGGAAATGGCTGAAGGTTCTCTTATGATCATGACTCGAGGTGTTTTTTTTTTTTGGCTGGCGCACAACCCCATTCAAATTGTTTGTGCCCATTGTGCCACTTGCTTTCCGAACCCACGCCCTGCCATTCCGAATGGACGCAGTCGCTGCTCCCGCGGCTGCGCAACGCGAAGAGCGACAGCCGGAGCGCGGCTCGGCGAGCCCGCAATAAAAACTCGAGTTTCTGGTGTCTCCTCCAAACACATTCGTTGCTTTAGGGTAGGCTAAATACAGATCAGAATCTAAACATAGATCAGAATCTAAACATTGTTCCTTTTTTTGCCTGCCCCAGAGACCCCCAGAGTTAGGCCAAGTAAGAAGTTTCTCCCCGACGGAAAATTGTGTATGTAAACCTTATATCAAGGTTTTATGCCAGAGGGAATCATGGACCCCTCAATTGGGATGTTGGACAACCAATCTCAGGTAAGGATTAATAGTGCCATGACCATGGCCGCACAAAGGATGTACCCCTCCCAATCCCGGTTTCCTCCAAATAAGCCCTTGATAAAACTGGACCGCTTTTGACATCATTTTCAGACGTACGCATTATGACCAGAACCCAATGTCATGTTTAATCGCATAAATGCCGATGTATATCACTTGTTTGCAGAGTTACTTCTTTGCAGAGTTACATTGGCTTCAGATGCTTTGTAACGCTGGTGGCCCGGCGGCCTTTGGATCCGGACTGAACAGCGGGATGGGACTAAACACCTGGGTGTGGACAAACCGAAGGGTTTGAGGATGGTTTGATTCTCACGGTATCTCAGAGCCCAACGCGTCTTTATAACGCGTCTTTAGCGAGTTGCTCTTTGTCCAACAATCGTGGAAGCGGACAGAGAGTATTTCCCAGAGACTGTGGTCTTCAGGCTGGGCTACATATTGCTACCTGCCCGGATTGAGTTGGGATCTGACAAGTGATTGAATTGCAACGCTTCCTGTGGAGTTCCGTGGATGCCAACTCAATATTGCAAAAGGGGCGCAAATTGCATTTTGTGGTTGGGTGTTGTTGGTTCACTTGTATTATCTAGCGCATCCGTAGGGCCCTACACCTCCCCAAGGACCATGACGCATGAATCCTGGCAAGGTTTCCTCCTCGTGCTTTCAAGTAGCTGATCTCAGGCGAGCCGCACGCTGTCCAGCCCCAGCCGGCGCCCGGCCAAGGCGAAGTGGGTGGTTAGCAAGATAGTTTCTTGGTCAGTCAGCTGCTTGGCTCAGCTAGCTAGCTCCTTAGTGAGTGAGCGAGTTACTCAGTTGGCGAGTGAGCGTGTTTGTCAGTGAGCTAGGTAGTGAGCTACCTACTTGGCTTGTTGCGGACCCCCCTTTAGTGCTGGCACGGTGCAAAGAAATCGACAGCTTGGGGTGTGAGCCCCTGCCCCTGCAGATTCTGTCCCACTTTGCTCAGAGAGATTTGTGCATGGTTTCCTGGTTGCGAAATCGCCCAAAGTCTGCAGCTCCCGCTTGCGCGGAAGCTCTCCCAGATTGATTGTGGGTTTACCGGCCCGTTAAACAAATACCACAATTGAGGCCAGGCAATACCGGTTACATTTGAGGCTTTTTCCGGCAAAAAAAGGTGGGCGGCGTTTCGGTAAATTTCCCCCGCGCACCCACGCCAGGCACCCGTGTGCGTGCTGAAGGCTCCCCCGGTCTTTCCCGTGGAGGCGATCCGAAAGAGCCCCGCCAGAAGGAGGCAGGGGCGATGTGAGGCCATGGGAGGGAATGCCTGTTAACTGCAGGGGGGTCTTGTTGCCACCTTTTGTCAGAAAATTGGCAACTCCTTAAAAAGGAATCCTTCACTATGAGGGGTCGAACAATTTTCCACAAAAGGTGGCAAAAAGACCCCCCTGTTTAACTCTTGAAATCTGTAAATCCATTTACTGAAAATCATATATTCTGACTGCTGGCTTGCCTATATACACAAATATATATATATATATACACATATATAGGTATGTATGTATATGTATGTATAACCTTTACAACAGGCCACTCGTCAGAGCTTCTATTTTGGCACCTGGGGCCTCCAGACTCCATCTTAGGCCCCTGCCAGCTAAAGGTATGAGACAGCCTTGAACTCATTCACGAATTCTCGGCCGCTTGCCACGGAACCTTCCCCAGTCAGGGGCCACCAATCAAGGAAAGGCCTTACCAGGCTACCCAGAAACTGGGAAGGGCGATGCAAGAGGGTTGCGGGGGGGGGGGGAGTGCCTGCTTTGCAGGTACTTCACATTTGCCCGAATTTGATGTTCGTGGGTGTGTCTCACATCGTCCTAAGCAACCATCCTATGTCCTAGCAGCCATCCAACTTGAAGTGGCTTCACTTTGCGTTTGCTTTCCCCCAGGTTTCTCAAAACCAAAAACCACCTCGCGGCCGAATGCCCCCTCGTCTAAGAGAGAGAGAGAGAGAGAGAGGCCACTATTCGGAGGCTGCTGCCCTCTCTTCCTCTTTAACAGTCAGCGATCACGGGGCATGGTGGCTCTCATGTTGCCTATGAGAGGTATGCGAATACAATACGGATTCCGTTTCTATAGAATGCATGCCCCATTTTCCAACCTGGCCAGCTTAAGCATAGCGGCATAGTGACAAACGCAGGCCCCTTGACATCCTCTCCCTCTGCATGAAAGTGCCGTACCCTCACAGAAAAGATTATCTTTCTGCACGTTTTGGGCATGGAAGCAAGCAAATGTAGCGCTTGAAAACTCTCCCCCGCGGCTTTCTCCCGGGAAAACTCCAGGGATGCGCGCCAGGGACCCCCGCGAGATGCGCCGGAGCGCTTCGAAACCCGAGGGCCGGCTCCGCACGCCCACGCCCGGCTCCGGAGCGCGGCTGCTCCGCGGGGTTTGGCATGGGACCTGACAACAAGGGCCTTGAAAATGCTCTCCCAGCCTGAGTTGAGTGTCAATTGGTGGGAGTGCAAACTTACAGAGTGCCAACTGAAAGGGGCTACCAATGGTTCCACCATTAGCAACTACCATTTGAAATATGTGAGGTCAATATTGCTTGTTCCATCAAGAGGGTAGCCGCAAGAGGACAAGGAGAAGCAAAATCAGACCCACATAATAGAACTCGATCAGTGCCTGTCGGTTTTCACATACATATATATATATATATGTATGTATATATTGCGGTTTCCCACTAAAGATGTTCAGCCCTCTAAGGCGTTTCATGTGCGCCCAGAGTTTGGAGAGGAGCGTGTAAGAGGCTTGTACGGGGTACCTACCTGGGCATTTTCCATGACAGCAGGGTGTTACTACAAGTTCAAAGATCTCCTAAAACTGTTCTCAACTCGGTGATGCGGCTGGGGGTTCCTGCCTGGCTTTTGCCGCCTTTTGGGTTTGACTGTTCGACCGCTTATTCGGGGCTCAGACCTATTTGACCCCCTGTTGTTCCCCCCAAGCGCGGAACAACTATATAACAAATATATTTGATGCAGTGGGTTGCCAGAACCTTGGAACTTCTTCCTGTTCCATTGGGCCTAAAGGGGCAAGCGCGCACACATACTGCACAAGTGCGCAGAGCAAAGTTGGAGGGCTTCAGATCGAGCCCTCTCGCGAGGCCTCGTTTTGGGCCTCTCGCAAGGGCTGTTGTTGGACAGTGAGGTATTGAGCCGTTTGGAACAAACTTTGTGGACATGTTGGATTGCAGCACGCGATGTGTGGACAAACGGTTTGCTCACAACCGCAGAGAAGTTGCAATTCTCGCGGAATGGAGGGGGGCTGCCGCCCCCCCCAACCCCCCGCGCCTTTAATTGAATCATAACTTTTTCAAGTATCATGGGGGGGGCTGCTGCCTGTTTTTTTGTTTTTTTTTGCCCCAATTCAATCATCACTTTTTTGATCATCATGGGGGGGCTGCCGCACCCCCCCCGCTACTTTTTACTTCGATCATCATGGGGGGGGGGGCTGCTGCCCCCCCCCCAACCCCCTGCTGTTTTTTAGATTTTTTTGCCCCCAGTTGGATCATCACCTTTTTGATCACCATGGGGGGGCTGCCAGTAGTCGGGGGCCTCGCCCCGCAAATAAATTGCTTCATACATACACCCCCCCCTACACTTTTTTTCATCTTCCATCTTCTACCCTTATTTGTTTTCATCATTTTTCTACATTCCTTTCTGTCCATCTCATCCGTTTTTTTATCATCATTTTTCCAAAATTTTCGCCATCCTTTTCTCCTTTCTCCTCGCCTCATTCATTTCATCATATACCTCTCAAAATGTCATTTCCTCAATCTCCTCACCTCATCCATTTCAAAAAAAGAAATTTTGCAAAATATATTGCAAAAAATATTTGTCATCAAAAAAATATTCGAACTGTCTAAAAACGATTTGTCCATTTCCCGGACAAAAAATAGAACAGCGACAACATCACTCTCCTCCTTCGTTTCATCACTTTTATCATATATTTGTTTGGGGCGTGGTCGCATAGCTTGCGAGCTTCGCTAACGCTCGTGTGTCCCTTGTAGGATTTTATCTTCAATATATAAAACGCTATACTTACATTATAATTATAACATATAAGGGTATAAATGTTATTATTATAGTATGGTTTTTGGACGAATCAAAAAATAACAGATATCTTAAGAATGTGAGCCCACTGTAAATCCAAAAAGCAAGCTATGTTAATCCAAAAAACAAGCTATGTTAATCCAAAAAACAAGCTATGTTAATCCAAAAATCAAGCTATGTTAATCCAAAAATCAAGCTATGTTAATCCAAAAATCAAGCTATGTTAATCCAAAAATCAAGCTATGTTAATCCAAAAGTCAAGCTATGTTAATCCAAAAACAAGCTATGTTAATCCCTAATCCGTCAAACTCACTAAGATTTCACAAATTAATTCGCTAGGTATTTTATATAAATCTTCCTGTTTATGAAATACTGGATTGTCTCCCCATTCTGCTTTGGTTTTTGATGGTAGCCGTTGTGCAGTTTCAATATGTTTATTATTCCTGATGTTGCCACAATCCTTTTTACATAAATCTCTAGGTTTCCAAGTTGTAATGTTATTCCATAGCCTAGTGCGTTTTCTGTAAGGCATTCCATACTTACAGTAATCTACATCTTTAAATTCAAACTCATTCATAAACTCCTGATGTTTCAATAATCCAGTTTGTGGATTTTCGATTACAAAATATTTAGGATTGAAATATTTGATAATCTCAATAGTTTTTAAGACAATACGATTTGCATATCCGATATTCCTAATTCCCCTAGTTTTTGCTATGCTGTATTCAGTGCATGGGGGACTACTCCAAATAAAATCAAAATGGTTTCTGTCAAACTGTTTGTAATCCCACTCCAAAATATCAGTGTTGATATCAGCATTTTTCAAGTCTAATGATATCACATTAAATCCAAGCGACTTTGCTATGGTTCCAACGCTTTTTGTTCCGCTAAATAATTCTAATAAATTCATATTATTAGAATTATTTAGATATTAATTATTCAAATAATACATATACTCCATCATCATTTTTTGAAATTTTATAAAATTCTAATGTTTGTTGCTTTGGTTGTTTGATTTTTCCTGTATTCAACATATCACAGTATTTCTTTTGCTTTGTAGGATAATCACCCGTTGGTCTTCCTATAGATTTTGCTTGAAATATCTTTTCGATTTTTTCTTTATCTTCATTGCGTTCAACTGGTTTCGTTTTGTCATCAATCGATTTAATCATATCATTTAAGGTTTTGATATTTTTACCAATTAATGTTATCTTCTTCATTAAATCATTAATAGTGTAATTCTCATTTTCAGACATTACTATATATTTATTTAGATAATTATTTATTTAATTATATATTTACAAAGTGCAATTATGTTAAATCTACTCTTTAAATACTAATTTTTCATGATTTGTTTAACAGTTTCCTGAGTTTCATTTTCATTATTATCGGTTGGTGTTGCTTGCCTACCAAATTTAAAAGTTATACTATGGACATCAGTTTCTAAGTTGATACTGTCTTTAGTTTTATCAATACTCATTTTCTTATCATTTTTACTTATTTTGAAACTTGTTGGAATACATGAACATTTACATGTTTTATTATTTTTTATTTCTAATTCATTTTTAAGTTCTAACATTCTTTTACATGTGGGACAAGCAATCTCAAATACTGATATTTCTTTAACAATTTCTCCGCTATCTTCATCTGTTGAAGAAACACTTAAACCTATCTTATTCTTTTTGTTTTTCTTTTTTGGCATTTATATTAATATTTATATTTTTAATATATTGTATCAAAAACTTAATTAATTCTAAAATAAAATAACATATTTTTTTACATCTATTATCAGTTATTAGTACTTGTTCTATATTCTCCATTTCATCTATTATATTAATATAATCTAAAAAACTCCCTTTCATATTAAATAATAAGATAAATTATTTTTAATTTCTGTCTTTCTTTTCTTGTACAACTTGAAAGAACTTATCAAGTTCTTTCAAGTTCTAGAACTCTAGGAAAAAAGTTCTTTTTCCTAGAGTTGTACAGTTTTTTCATTGTATCGTCTTTATTCCATCTATATTCTACAAATTTCTGATGATATTTTGAATTTAGATGTTTAAATAAATATTTGTCATCATAAGTTTTACAACAATTGCAATGGATAACAGTCATATAATAATAAGATAAAATAATTATTTAAATTATTTAATCTTATTATTTCATGCATTTTAGAATATTAGGAGGGCTCAGCACTGGGGTTTCACTGCAACACGCAAGCGAGATACAAACTAATTAGATTCAATGCTTATTGATTGAATCAATGGAAAACCTGTTCCATTTTTATGATATTCGCCACCAGCATATCATAAAAATGATGTTCCATTTAATATTAATTACAAGTTAATTTTTAAATATAATTTTCTATATATCTTTAATATCAACTATGACAGATGTTCCAATAATAAAACCAATAAACATAACTGAATATGAATTCAAGCAATCCAAATATGAGCACGTGCCAAAATTACCATTTAGAAGTATTATAGTTGCTTCTTCGACAGGCGGTAAGACTGTCCTTATTCAAAATTTAATATTGAATGTTTATAGAAATTCATTTGCAAGAATATTTATATTTTCACCCAGCGTCCATAACGACCCTACATTTACAGAAGTTAAAAAATATATCAGGGATGAATTGCACGTGGATGATGAAAAAGAACAAATTTATTTTGATAATTATAATCCAAGTGATTTAGAAAATGTAATTGAAAGACAGAAGAAAATAATTAATTATATGAAATCTAAAAAGATAAAGAAACTACATTCAATATTAATCGTTATAGATGACCACGCAGACGACCCTAAATTTGTTAGATATAGTAAATTATTACATGGATTATTTACAAGAGGCAGGCACGATGCAGTAAGTGTAATTTGTTCAACACAAAAATACAATGTTTTAGCGCCTATCATTCGTTTGAATGCCAGTTCATTATATATTTTTAGGTTGAAAAATGCAAGTGAATTAATGAGTTTTATTGAAGAAAATAGCGCCATTGTTGACAAACAGCAATTATTAGATATGTATCATCAAGCAGTGAATTTTGCTCCATATTCTTTTTTCTACGTGAATATGAATTCAAAAGACATTAACAAAATGTTTCATATCAATTTTGAACAGGCATTTCAAATTACAAATGATGAATAAAGATATTCTAACTTAATATAATATAATAATATGCCAATGCAACTATGTAGATGTGGTGGATTGTATCGTAGAGGTAATTACAATTTTCATACTAATTCTTGGATACATAAACTTTATAAGGCATTGAAGAGGAGGGCAACGGACGAGGAATTATTAAGATTTCAAAATAATTTTGTTGATGAAGAACATTTAATAGATGAAACAAATAGCACTGTTTCAACATCAACGCCAAAAAGTGAAAGTTGTATAAGCAATTAATAATATTAATTTGTTTTAATATTATTAATTTTAAAATAAAGAATAACTACATAAATTTAAGGCAGGTAATTTATAATATATTTTATCTTTTTTACATTCATTAACTTTTTCTAATTTATTTATTATTGCTTTCAATGAATTTATTTGTAGAATATCAATTCTTGACATTTCACTTATCGTATTTACATCTATATTTTTTATTACTTTAATAGCCTCTTCGTCATGAATTTCTACTGGTTTTGATTTACTTGAACCCATTATATATAATATTATTTAGATTTTAATTTTTCAAAATTGAAATGTTGGTTTTCTTCTTCTTCTTCGTCTTCAGTTGGTGCTGGTATTTCTGTTGGACTTTCAGATGAAGAACTATGGACAGTAATAGGTGGAGAACTATGAACACTAATAGCTTCATTTGATGAATTGCTACTGCTACTTTGTGCATGTCCTGCTGTTATCTGATTGACTAAATCTGCAATATTTATAGTTGTTGCAATTGTGCTGTGTGATAAGTTTAATATGATATCTGCTATTGTAGCGCCGTTGTGTAGCATTAATTCTATCATTTTTGTCAGTTTGAACTTCTTTTCTTCTTCATCGCTGTCATCCTCGTCTGGTGGTTTCTTTGGCGGTGGTTCTGGCGGTTTGTTGTTGTCAAGCATTTCAGTAAAGGCTGACACCATTGCGTCGCGTTGGTTTTTCAGTGTTTGTGTTGCTTGTGTTCTTGTTGGCTCATTTCTTTTGTATGTGTTGCGCCAAAAGTTTTTAAGCATTATTTGAAACATATTGTCCTGGTTTTCCCTGACCTTAAACGCTTCGAATGTCATATTTAATTGTTGATTTGCATCATTGTATAACTTTTCTTGCGTCTCTCTGGTTGCTGTAGCAATAGTATCTGTGTTGGTTGCAATGTCAATAAATTCTCTCGGTATGCCTTTTTTCATCATTTTCGGTGGTTGTGTTGTTATTGGTGTGTTTGGTTTTGCTAGGTTATGTATTGAAAAACTGTCGTCGTGATCATAATTATCATTGAACTTCTGCTTCTTTCTTTTCAGTATATTTTTAGTTAATATAATCATTATTAATTGTATTTAGATATTAATATTTATGGATAGCCACTGGAACCGCTCGCATGACTGGGAGGCTTTGCTTGCGACTTGCTCCTTGCTCCTTCTACCTGTGCTTGCTTTGCTATGTATCTGTAATAAATCACGTTGCCGTAATATTTTCCTAAATCTACCCTAATTGCATCCTTGCGGTCTTTCCCCTTTGCATTATCAAGCAACTGTATTATTTTAAAATAGCCGTCAAACTCTCTCTCTGGCATTAACCCTAAATCATAAATATTCTTAATTACATTGCTCATTTCGAATGTATTATTAGCAAATTCACGCGGAGTTCTATGTTTAACGCTTGTTAATATGTCTAACGCTGGTTTGATAACATCCCACGTTTCATCAGAATATCGCTCTCTTAAACGTTCATATATTTTTGCATCCGCTGGGCTCAAAATGGAAACTGCTCGTCCCTCTGCCTCTGCCTCTGCCTCCTCTGCCATTTCTACTACTTCTGCTTCTTGTTCTGCTTCTTGTTCTGCTCCTTGTTCTACTCCTGTGTCTGTTGATGATCTAGCGATATCCTGTATCTTTTTAGTGTAAAATTTGCTTGATCCAAGGGTATTGATTAGTGCCTCGCTTCCCTGTGCTAAAACATTTGCAAACGCTTGATTTCTCTTTTGTTTCGCCTCGGCGTCCTTTCTTGCCATCTCGTTTAACTGTGCTGTTAATGATGCTTCCTGCATACTTTCTGTATCACGCTGAACCATTGGCTCTGTTTGTTGTTCCGGTGGTGGTGCTTCTGCTTCCATGTTTCTTCTATGCAGTGCGTATGTGTGTCCGTTTCCGTGTGCCTCTTGTCTCATCATTATCTCTCTCATCTGCCTGTCTAATATTCTCATTTGTTGGTCTTTCAATAATTCTAAATGGTCGCTCCCGTCAAAAAAACTACCCTGGGGACTTGATTTAAAAAAGGTAGCGTCTCTGTTAGGTAGTTTTCCTGTTAATTGTTCGTTCTCGCCTATTAAGTTAGCGATTTCTTCATAGGTAGGTCGTCGTTTCAATCCAAATTTTGCATATGGGTTTATCAGTTCTAAACTTGCTGTAGTTGCCATATTGATATAATATTAATTAGAAAATATTGTTAATAATATTTTTGTGAAAAATATTATTAATAATAAGATGTTATTGTATAAAGTCATACTATATCAATATATTTTAAGTAAATGTTAATTTGTCCAACTCATCGATCCGTTTTTTTAAATGCTCCTTTGTTGAATGTGGTAGATTTGGTCGGCGTAGTTCCATTGTTAATCTGTCTAATTCATTTTGATAATTTGCTCTGGCGTGTCCTTCTTGAATGTGTTTTCTAAATGCTACCGATGCTTCTTGTGAGTTTCTTAATTTCATTTGTTCATGTAGGTGTTTTAGATACTCGTTATCTTTTAGATCAAATGGACTATATTTAATTTGTGAGGATTGTAAAAATACTTTACCTTTATTTTTTAAATTATTTCGTTTATGAAATTTATACATTATATATTTATCATAGATTTTAATTTTAATCATAGAGCACAGATCCCACTTTCGCGTAATTCCAGAACAGACTCCGAAATCATATGCACAAATAATTCTCGCACATCTTCATCGGCCGTAAATGACTTGTTTGACCCTTTCAATTTAAAAACGAGTAAACCTCCCATTTTAGTATTCTGTCCAGTAAAATTAGTGTCTGCCATTTTCTCAAATGAAATCCCAATAACGAACTTGTCTTCTCTGTAGCGTTTATATGAAATGCTAAAGGCGTCTTGGTCAGGGTTCAAATAGTGTAATGTTCTTCGGAGGTAGTAGGCACTCTCGGCTAGGCTCTGGCATTCAAACTCTGGATATTTCTTATTATTAATTTGTAATTGCCACGTTAAATTTAAATCTTTATCTTGAAAGCCTTTACCTTGGAATCGCTCACGATCAGCGCCATCTGGATTAGGACCGTCAAAGATTCTTGAATTAATCATAGGATTGTAAAAGTAATTCCATCTCTTATAAATATAATTATCATGTCTGTAGTAATCATCATTATCAGCATCCACACCTGCTCTTGGTGGGCGATATAGTGTAATGAAACAACCATTCAATTTAGAAGCGGATTTAACAATGTTCATATTAATTTCATTTCCTCCAGCGTTGAATGATTGCGTCATAGTGTGATACATTGGAAATACTAATTTCAAACTTTGACCCTCTAACAAATGTTTCACTATGTTATTATTGACCGTATTGTCTAATTGTATTACCTCAGCTCTAATGATTACATTATTTAATTCCCACTGCGTTGAAGTATCGCCGGTTGTGAAATAATAGCCGTATTTGTCAGTATATGCGTCATTGATTAAATCCCCCGCTGCGTCACGAGTAGCAAATGGTGTAATTACTGGTACGTGCTCATCCGATACAATTGTAAATTCTAATTCAAGTGGTGCATAACGAATCGGTAAATAATAATTGCTTTCTAACAGTCCACATACCGGTTTATGTCCTAATCTCATATAACCATTAGCGCCGGGTATTCCTGCAACCGAATGGCGGGTATATCTTGAAGTTAGATCGCCCCAATTGTTATGATCTCCCGCGGAGACTAACACATCATCTGGTGCTGTTCCAGTAGTTCCTCGTTCATTATTAGCATCAAGAAATTCTGCTAATCCAGTAGCATATGTGTGTCGCCAATCATCGTCCCAACGCGGATTAGCGCCACCTTCTAAATCGTCCATATCTCTAGCATCTTGACTTTTAAAAGAATTATACAATTCACAATGCCTATTGTATTCAATAATATCCTGAACCTGTTGTCCGCCTACTGTGCATCTATAACGACTGAAGAAGGATGACAAATTACCTAACGGGCGTAAAAAATGACTTCGTGTTCCGTCAGTGTTTTGAAGATTTGCAAATAAACGAATACTTGATAAATCAATATATGTGTTGTCTTCTCCTGATATATGAAATCTAATATTTTTGTTTCCTGCATTTGGATTATAAACATTACTGCCTGATGGAAAATAATTAACGTGTCTTCTGTCTGTGATGTATTGTGCTGTTTCTGGAAGTCCAAAATTTAACGAGTTAATCATTGTAGTTTCACTTTCTGCAATTATATTATCCATTACTTATATATGATAAACTTAGATTTTATTTTTTATTTTTATATTTTTCTTATGTGGAAGCATTGTAGTAGAATTGTTTGAAGTTGTATTTTTTATAGTATTTATTAGATAATTATTTTTTGTATCAACTATATCTTTTAAAGTATCATAATCTAATGTTTTATATTGTTTATCGTATTTTGTAGGTTCTTTTGTCAGTTTCTTCTCTAATGGAATTTTGTTTTGCTTGTCTTTATTTCTAAACATTATTATTAATATTATTGAGATAATGTTAGTTCAGTTATACGCTTTATACAATCTTCTAATTCGTCTCTATACTTATACAAATAACTTAAATCATCTTCATCTAATGGAATTGTCTTTTCTTCTTGTTCTTTTAAAAAGTCGGTATAATCAATTCTACTATAATCTGTATAATGTATCTTGATATTTTCTGGATGTAATTTTAAATAATCATTTTCATAATTAATAATTTCACTATACATGCCTATTATAAGTCCTTCAATATTACCTTTTCTGTAGTATAAATGATTTAAATCATTGCTTTCGTGCTCTTCTTTATCCTTATTCAATACTTCTTTGCCACAATTACATTCATATTTACTATTTGATATGTTGTATTCTTTCTTTTTCTCTCGCTCTATCATTTTCTTATAAGCATATTCAATATCGTTGTCCCATTTCTCAGCATCAATACTCATATATAAGTTATATATAAGTTATATATTTATTTATTGTTCTGGTGTTGAATTAGGATTGAAACGCGAAGCATTTAACCCGAATTATCATTCGGGTTGAACCCATTAGAAATATCAGTAGTAGGATTAATTTCAGTCATACCTTGTCCTGTCCAATTATTGAAACTGTGTTTGTCTAATAAATTATTGCTTTCTATTTCTCCAGTTATTGCCGCGTCATCGAACATTGCTATAGGATCTCCACGATTTCTAAATCGTAAGTGTCGCGGGTTTTTCTGTTGATTACTTCCTGATACAAAAGGTGATGAATAAACAGTAGTAGCATATTTGTTTCCGTGTCTGTTGTTGATTTCTTGAACAACGGATGAACCGAGGCTATGTCCAACAATTCTACTAACATCTGGATTTTTCCTTAATTCTTCCATTGCGTCTTTATATCTTTCGCTTAATTGAACATTTCGCGTGGGTATAAAGAATAAATCAGAAATTATATCATTAGCAAGATGACCAGCGCCGTTTTTAGCGCCAGTACCACCAATATATAATGTGTTGCCTATTTTTGTTATTCCATTTACATTAGAATAGGCCGCGTCTAAACCCTTGACATCATCGATTTTATTTTTATTTTGAACATTGATTTCTTCAGCATAGCGTGTTTTATGTTTCATTATCTGCTTATCAAAATGTTTATTGAAACCTCCTATTTTGTCTTCCAATGTCTTTTTATGATTAAAAAATACATCTTCTATTAAATCCTTACCTGCCGTATATGCTTTATCACTTGCTACACCTGCCATCATTTGCGTCGGCGTCCTGCCTTCTATAGCACCTAATAATAATTGTCGTCCAATCATATATTATTAATAGATATTTTTTAAATTATCTATTAATAACAATAATTTCAAAGTAATTATCAATAATAATTATATTATAATTTCTATTGTATATTATATTTATGAGTGATAGATTAACATATAAAAAAATCTATGTTGATAGTGCCTACAGATTGCAAGAAAGTAATTCTACCAGCGATTTTATTATAGAACTTGACCAAAACTTTGAAATTCCGCCAAGAACAAAAATGTTCGTAACGGAATGTTCATTCAGCACTCCGTTTTATACAACAGAGAAAGGGTTTTATGAAAGGTTCTATATTATGTTATATAATAGTTCCAATGTCTTATTAAGAAGCACTGCCGTTGATGTATCCGGTGAAATTTATTATGCCAATCAATTATCATACAAAATACAAACGGAATTAAACACGGCATTTAATGATATTGTACCTGACTTATTCTTAACAGTATATGGACAAAGCGAGAGAAAGATGGAGCTTAAATTAAATGACCCTCTAACTTACAAAATCAAAATACCTACAGATGAAGAATTAGAAACTTATGTAAATGGCGAATGGAACAGAGGACAGTTTGAATATGACAATTTAAGACCAAAATCTATTAATTATTTATTAAGTAATTATATTGCCTATGATCCTGCGTCATCTTGGTTAAGTGGATACTTTAATTTAGTTCCTTTTCAGAATATATACATAAATTGTCCTCAATTAAGCGATTATAAATATTCAGCGCCTAATAATTTCAGCAGTTCAGTAATTAAAAAAGTTCAAATCAATCAACAACTTGGCGGAGTTATAACAGATTTTACAGCGCCCATATATGCAGATTTTATTGATGTAGGCGGTAAAAATATTAAGAGACTACACTTTAGAATAACAACTTCAAGAAACGAATTAATTGATTTTCACGGCGTACCCATTTCTTTTAGCATTCTCTTTCAATTAGATAATTGAATAAACAACCTAAATATTAATATTTATATCAAATTATTAATATTAATATTTCTCAATTTGTCCATATAGACAAAATATATAAAACATATAGACAAAATATATAATATATTATATATGTCAGAAGTTGAACCTGAAATTACTAATACAATTGAAGCAGACGAGCCAGTAAATGAATTACCACCAATTGAAGAAGAAGCACCAAAGACAGAACCAATAATAGAAGCAACACAAGAAATAAAACATGTAGAACCTCTTAAAAACAACTCAAAAACTCAAGCACGCAATGAAAAGAAAATAACCTGTCCAAAATGTGCCAAAACTTTAACATTAAAATCATACAGATACAGCCACGAGCGCAATTGCCAAGGACCATTAGAAACTAAACCTATAAAACCTAAACTAAAAGCAGTTCCAATAGCAAAACCCCAAAAGGTAGAATATCGCGAAGAAGAAGAGCAACATATTCCACAACAACAGCAACAAAATAATATAATAGCGAACACACCACCCCCAAGAAGAATGCAACAACAACCGCCTCCAAACCCGCTACACAATATAGCACAGCATTACCAATTATTGCAAAATGAATATTTGAGACAGAAGCAAGAAAAATACAATGCATTAAATAAAGGTATATTTGGCTCAAGAGGAAAAAAAGATAGAATATAATTATTTTATAACCTACTATATAATAATTATGTTTTCAACATTATCATTGGATGGCTCAAGCAGAATTATAGCAAGCGAATTAGTATTAATAAATTCAACAGAACCATCGACCTTAAGCAGTGTTTATGCTACGAAGCAAGAATTATCTGACACCGCAGGCGCATTAGGAGGAGGTTATACAATTGAAGAAGTTGATGCACTGATATTAGCACAAAAAAATAAGATAGATGCTAATATTCTTGATATTACTGAATTAAATGCTACTTCAACAACGATGTTTGACGAACAAGTAAATCAAAGCGCAACAATTACAAGCAACTTTAATAATATAACAGCACATGGATTAACCATAACTTCAATACTACCGACTATATCAGCAAATACAATTAAACTTGATTCTAATTTTAATAACATTAGTTCAAATACACATTTAATCAGTAATTTAAATGCTACAATAACATCGCATATATCATTAATTGACACAAACATTAATAACATAACAGGACACGGAAACACAATAACAACCATTCTTACAGATATAGCAGATTTACAAGCAGGAGCGGGCGCTTCTTGGACTACAGCTGAAAAAACAACTATTCAAGCGGATGTATCAACATTATATACAAACGATACTAATTTATTCAATACTAACACTGCATACAGCAATACATTTGCCTCAATCATATCAGACAACACGACACAAGATTTATTAATAACTCAAAATTCAAATACAATAAATAGTTTAATATCAGCAGATTTACAAAAGTTAGATAAAACAATCACAACTGCACAAACAGTAAACTCTCCATTAATACTTAGTTTAACCGATACAACTAATCCTATATTTAGGATTCAAGATTCTGTAAGTAATCAACGCTTAGAATTTAAAAGAGGTTGTCAGTTGGACTCGTATCAAGGTTTAACAGGTGCTACACCGTATAGACTCTGGCTCGGTTGGAACACCGGTGATGTCATTATTGGAAGACCTAATAATGCTTCAAGAATTACGATTAATGGTAATGTTCATACTTCATACAATTTTGCTCAAGCACACGGAACTTCATATTTTGAAGGTGCTGTTTATATGAAAGGTAATTTATTTACAAATAATGATTTTTCAACAGATATTAAAACTAAAATTGATAATTTAGACAATGCATTAACTCCATATTTAGAAACACACACCCCGCGGCAACAGAAGGTTTTTATATTCATCATCCTAATTTTGTTGCTTGTAGTATTGGCGATATTACAAATTCTTCTAACCAATATTTTATGTGCGACGGTGCTGTATCAAAAACCATATTCAATAAACCAGTTGATGTATTAGGTGATGTATATACAAACGGCGATTTAACAATGGTTTCTGGTAAGAAAGTTGAAGTCAATCAGGTTCAGTCAGTATCAGGAAATACTTTATTATTACAAAATTCACCGAGTGGCAATGTTCAATTTGGCAACACATCAAAACTAATAATTGATAATGCTGAAATGTATGTCGATACAAATGATTTAATAATCAGGAATAGCAACACGTCAAACTCTATTAATTTGGTTGTTGGATTATCTTCAACATATGCTGATAATAAAATTATTTTGAATAGTGGAAGTAATAGCGAATTACGAGGCGACTGGACTATTGACGGTGATATGACTTTTGGAATTGCTCATAAAATCAATTTGAGACATTTAAATAGTGATGCTGTTTTAAGATTAGAAGCATCAACAACTATTGATAGTTATATTGATGGCACTAAATATTTACAATTGGACGATACACAATTTTCATCATTCAATGGATTCAATCTAAGTAGTGATAAGAGATTAAAAGATAATATAGAAGATGTAGAAGATGACACTATAAATATGGTAAAAAACATTAAGATTAAAACATTTGTTAAAAATCAAAAAACTAAAAAGACTGAATTAGGATGGATTGCTCAAGATGTTCAACAATACACAAATCCTAAATATAATATTGTAAATGATACAGGAGAATACTTAACGATGTGTTATGACAGAATGGCTTGTATTAGTTGGGATGCTTTATCAAAACTTATTCCTCGCGTAGAATATTTGGAAACTAAATTATTGAAAAAGAAAAAATCTAAATAATTAATAATATTAAACAACATAATATTATTAAGTATTTCATTTTGTGAGCTTGTCAAGTAGTTCTTGAGGGTTTTTAATTTCATCAATATCTATATTTTGTTTTTCTATGTATTCCTTTATGGCTTTCTGACGATATGCCTTTTTGCTTTGTTCAATTTTATTTTCCATCCATCCATCTTTTTGTAGGTTCTTAAGATAATACAAGCGGTTGTATATAGCCATCTGTTTTTGTATCTCTTCCATTGTGTAGTCATCCGGGTTCAAGTCCTTAGTAACATCATGATATTTTGATAATCTGGGCATTCTGTTAATATATTATTAACGCAGTATTTCTTTAAATAAGTTTTACATAAAATATAATTATATACTATAAATTATCATTAAATAACATTTCAAGAAAAACGCATTTAAAGAAATATTGACACTATAAAATATATAATATAAATATTATTATGACATCAAAAGCTGTAAAAAGAAATATTAACTCTTTAGAAAGCAAACTCGAAAGGAACAAGGGGAATTTATCAACACAACAAAAGGCAAAGGTTAGAGACATTATAGGATTATACACCGACAGGAAAATATCACAATACACAACAGCGGAGAAGATAGTTAATGATTTCATAAAGGCAAAATCAGAGGATGAAAAGAGCAAGGCAAATCAAAAATACGACCAGGTTATGAACACATATGAAGAGAGAGAACCACTAAACGAAAGAATGAAAAAGAACAAACAGGAGAACATAACAAGAGGACACAAAACAAAACCCAGAGATTACACGATCGGATTTCGGTTTTTTACTATGAGTGGATATGGAGCATATAATGTAAAAGCATCGTTTAAAGACATTCAAGGCGGGACATATTATCCCATGCATTTTGATGATAAGCATGCGGGAGTGAAGACTGGAAGATGGATAGAGGAATTAGTCAAGAAGAGAATTTTTAGACTGTATGACAAAAACCTTTTTAAGAAGGTTATTAAAACACTGGCGCAAGATGACGACATCGCTAGGCATTACAAGACAATGAAGCACTATATAGATGCAGTAGTCATTTATGATGCCGACACGGTAGAAGGAGATATTAAAGATTATGACCCTAAAAAGAAGAACTTAAAAAACGCAAATAATATTGGTATTTTTCATAGATATATGGAAACAGAACTCGACCCAGAATATTGCACTTTTGAGGAAGCCATTAAGGTAAAGCATTATGTTGAAAACGAATGTTGGATTAACACATTGAATGATTTTTACGGACAAGACAAGAACATGAAGAAGATGACCAGAGAAAGTATTTTGAAACTCATAGACAAAACAGACGAGGAGTTCAAAAACCATGGTGCTTCAATAGAAGACATGAACAAGGTATTTAAAGAGTATGCCATCACCGCCAGAATTTTCGATATTGTGGGTAATTTGATTTTTACATTTGACCCACCAAAAAGAAACCACCATATCAAAACATTCTACGCATTAATAAAGAATGACCATATATATACATTAAATAAGGACTTGAAACAATTGAAATCAAATTTAGGAATAAAGAAAGAGTATAATATCAATGTTAATGCTTCTACCGACTTTTATTTAAATCATAGAGAGGAACCCATTAAATGCATCATGATTGAAGAGCTGGATGACATATTAAAACACACCGAACAGGACGAATACACAATGATATATACACGCAATGATTTGGCGAAAATGTATTATCAAGCAAAGCAGGCGGGATATGACCCGAAAATTAAATTTAGTGCGTGTATCATTTCGGAGCTGATGTTTCAATTCAAGATTAAGAAAAGAATAATTACATACAGGATAAAAACACAAAATTTGATTGATGCCTTCAATGCAAGTATAACAGTAGAAACTGAAGACACCTATAATAGGATGTCAAGGGCGATGTTTGAATTCAATAAATCATTATTTAATCCACTGCATAAATCTTATTATAATGACATTGATGTAGAAATTTTAAACAGATGCAGGACAGTAGCACCCGCTGGTAAATTTCATTACTTTTATCATAGTAATGAATTACATATAGAGATTGACCAGAACAAGGCATATACACATAATTTAACTAAAATCGTAAAAATTCCAGTGTTTAAACAATTTGACATTTGGATGCCTTATGAGTATGGTAAACATGATTTTAATAACATGGGAGAATTATGTTTATTCTTAGTTAAGTTTACTGGAAAACAAACATCATTATTTTTTAATAAACAATATAATTTAATATATGGCATGTTTTTAGAAGAGTTTATTGACGAAGTCGAAATTCTATATTTTAAAAAGCCTTCTTCGATTTATGAAGTAGATTATAAAAGTATAGTTGAGAACCTATGGAAGACTAACATATCAAATAATTTAGGTGAAGACATCAAGGTTAAAAAGTTGATTTCGAATGTAAATATCGGATTGTTAGAAAAGGGAACTAACAAGTCTCAGAAGAGTTTAGTATTTGATACATTAAGTGAAGCATTGTATCATCAAAATCTGTATGGGGGAAGAATTAATAAGATTAGTGGATTTTATGATGATAAGGTTTTGACAGAGATGACAGATGAATATATTAAAGAATTAGAAAGGAACATAGGCGAGGGATGGGTTTTAGAATTTAAGGCTCATGATAATGATGATGATAGGTACCGGAATTCTGATGACGGCACATATAAATTTTGGAAAAATAATATGTATTATCACAATCATTGTCGCGAATGTTATAAAATTATAGATGGTAAAAAATACGATATCAAAAACGTTGAGAAAGAATCAGAAGTCAAATATTACACATTGACAACGACACATAAACAAGACTTAACCAATGGCTTTAGGTATATTAAAGAGCTACTCATGCAACGACATAATTTTAAAATGCATAAAGATTATAAAACATTGAAAAACAACAATATCAATGTGCATAGTGTTAAAACCGATGCCTTCATTATTGATAGGAAAAATATTGACAAGGCCAAAACATTGATTAAGTTTTCAACCAAAAGGGGAGGATGGAGAGCTGAAGATAATAAACAAGTATCACCACCGAGTGATATATACAAAATTAAGGTTAATGAGTTATCAGAAATTCCGACTTACAATAATGTAAAAATTCGTGTTAAAGACGAATACGACACCAAAAGCATTTGTGAGCAAATTGTGTCGTGTAATCCGGTGTTGATAAAAGCAAAACTGGCTGGAAGCGGCAAGAGTTATATAGGCGAATATATGAAAAATCTAGGTTATAATGTGTTATTCGTATGTTCTAATAACAAGCAGAAGCAAGAAACCGAAGCCGACGCCGTAACATTAAACAAGTTTTTCAGTATTCCAATAGAAGCTGGAGAAAGACTACCGACATTTGACCATTCTGATTATAATTGTATTGTGTTTGATGAGCTAGGTATGGCGGGCAATTATATTTTGAACAGAGTTAGGGAGTTTAAGGATACGTACCCAGAGAAGATAATTATAGGAACTGCTGACGGGAAGCAGTTGAAACCTATAGCTGATTTAACTAACACCCAGGACCACGAGACATATTTAAACAACTGTCTTAATCAAATATTTAAATATAAGATTTATCTTAAGATATCTAAGAGACTTAAGACAGAAGAAGATAAAATTAAATTGAATGATATATATAATGACATTTGGAAAAATAAACTGCCCATTAAGGAAATAGTAAATAAACATTTTGAAACTACAAGCGACATCATGGAAGGAGAGCATAACATAGCCTATACTAATGCTAGGTGCAAATGGGTAAGCAAAACCGTAAGAAATAATTTAGGAAAGACAGATAAATATGAAATTGGAGAGCATGTGATATGCAGAGTTTATAAAAAGGAAATGGGGCAGGTGTTTAATGTAAATATTACTTATGAAATTATTAGTATTGATGATTGGAAAGTAGAAATCCAAGATATCAAAAGTAAAACTATATTCATGACAAACACCACGACTTTAGACAAGCACTTTATACATGCGTATTGTGCTACATGTCATTCGTCTCAAGGGGCTTCTCTAGATAAAAGCATTACTATACACGAATGGGATAAATCACATTTGGTCAGCCGTGAGTGGATTTGGACAGCCCTCACGAGATGCAGAGATATCAATAAAGTCAAGTTTTTCAAAGCAGACGTAGATGATACTGATTTAAATGAAGCACAAGTAACCAGATATTTAGAACATAAGATTAAACAATATAAATTACAAGACATGAAAGCAGAGAGAGAGATAGACAACAAACAATATATTGATGTCAAATGGTTATTTGACAGGCTTAATACCAGATGTAATAAATGCAGTTCAGATTTTGACATAGAAATAAATAATGGAGTAATAAATAGCAATATGACAGCCCAACGAATAAACAACGATTATGCCCATCATAAGGAAAACTGTATATCTTACTGTTTAAACTGTAATCGCCGGGAAAAATAATATCTATCTTATTTTATATGGCATCTAAGCAAGATATTATTAATAATGTTTATTTTGACAAGGGAGGCTTCGGAAGTAAAGCCACCACACTTAAGGACAGTAGGACAAAGGATAAAAGCATAACAATGGCAGATATTGAAGAATTCTTTAAAAATAATGTTGAACAAAAAACTAAAATGAGAGGATATAATAGTTTTATCCCAAAAGAACCATACTGGGAATATCAGATGGATTTATTCTTTTTCAATGACTTAGACAATCAAAAAGTTAAAGTTGCTTTTTTGTTTATTGATGCTTTCACAAAATACGCAGTTGTGATACCTATCAAATCTAAACAGCCTGAAGATGTAGCACATGGAATAGTAGAAGGACTGCACAAAATGGGAAGGACGCCCAATATGGTTTACGCAGATACCGAAGGTTCATTTACATCTAACATTATTCAAGACTATTTTAAGAAAGAAGGCATTGAATTATATTTAACGAGAGGTCATGCACCAATGGCCGAGCGCTTTATAAAAACTTACAAAGGGATGTTATACAAAAGACTGGAGCACGACGAAAAGAAGGGAAAAGAAAATATACAATGGACAGATTATAATTTTGAAGTATTACTTACTTATAATAATAAAATGGTTCATTCTACAACTGGATACACTCCACAAGAGGCACGGAAGAAAGGCAATGAACTTAATATAGCATTGAATATATCAATGAAAGCAAAGAAAAACCGCAAGTATCCTGAACTGGAAGTTGGAAGCAAAGTTAAGATATTGAGGAAGAAGGGCATAACAGAAAAGGAACGAACCAGCCACTGGTTGAAAAGTGAGCATACAGTTGAAAAAATAACCAAAAAACTTGGGCAAGAGTATTATGAAGTTAGTAATTATTCAAAGCCACTCTTAAGGCATGAAATGCTGAAAATATGACAAAAAGGGAATAAAAAAGTATATTAAAGAATATTTCACTTAATATAGTAAGATATGACAGAAAATAAATACAAGAATGGCAAAATATACAAAATCATAGATATTGGATATAGCATGTGCTACATAGGCTCAACCATTCAGCCATTGTCAAAAAGGTTCGGTCATCATCGCGATACCTTTGAAACTCATCCTTGTTCATCAGCAATCATATTCAAAACTTACGGCAAAGAGAATTGCAAATGTGAATTAATAGAAAACGTCCCTTGTGAAAACAAAGAACAATTAAAAGCCCGTGAAGGGTTTTACATTGAAACTATGGAATGTGTAAATAAGTTTATCGCAGGTGGCAAGAAGTCTGACTGGGACAAGCGATATTATGAAAAAAATAAAGAAACACATTTGGCTAAATCCAAGGCATATTACCAAGACCACAAGGACGAAATCAAAGCACAAACGCAAATATACAGAGAAAACACCAGAGAGCATAAAAGACAAGTGGATAAACAGTATAGACAAAACAATAGAGACATGTTAAAGGCGAAACAATTAGAACAGATATTATGTGAGTGCGGGTGTTATTCTGTGAGGTCAAGCATTGCCAGACATAGAAGCTCCAAAAAACACAAAGACTTGATGGAACAAAAGCATAATGAAAATGATTAAAACCATACTATGATTATAACATTTATACCCTTATATGTTATAATTATATTTCAATATTTACTTTTATTTCTTGGAAAAAAGTATTTAAAGAAATAAAAACTATACATATTATAATAGAAATGATGGAAACCGAAATCAATAATTATATCAATAAAAGATGCTATGATTGTTGCCACTTAAAAAAAGAAAACATGGAATTGTATAAATTGAATTTACCTAATGGAATAGTTAATAATATTATTGATTATTCTTTGGACGAAGAAAATATATGTAGAACTTGTAGAAGATGGAGACGATATCAAAATATAATAGAAAATTGTTTGGAGTTTAAAAATATAGATGAAAGAAATGTTGAAGATGAAATATTGATATTTTTAACTGTGTATGAAAGACCACCTTACGATTATGTTAAACAGTTTCTTAAAATCAGTAAGAAAAAGTGTGAAATGATTAATGACATATTATGGATGTTGATTTATTATAGTAAACCCGGCGTTGATGTAAAAAAAGTCATAAAATCATATATTGAAAGTGAACAGTTTAATGTTAAAAATACAGTGAGAGATATTAATCTTATTTTTAAAATGATGTATGAAAGAGGTAAGATATATCAATTAAATTATTATCCTGAACTTAAATTATAATCATAATATAATAATAACATGTAAAATATTATATGTTATAATTATATTTCAATATGTAATTTTATTTCTTGCAAAAAAGTATTTAAAGAAATAAAAATAATATATATTATAATAGAAATGTTATTTAATTATTCAAAGTGCGAATGTTGTACAACTAAAAGGAATGATGTCAATACAACATTGTATAAGTTATTACCTGCTAATCTATGTAATAAAATAAGTGAATATGATGTATATTGTAATCAATGCTGTATAACAAGAGACCTTGAAAAGTTGTTTGTTGAAGAATATAAGGATAAGGGATATACAAAGTTTCAATTACAATTGCAATTCTTTATGAAATATCAAAAACGATGTCCTGTATGTTTTTACCATAAAATTGCTAGAAAGTCATTCGAAAAAGAAATTAATGAGTTCTTTAATAATAAAGATTTAATTAAGAGGTTTGGAGGGACAAACGCAATTAAACCATATAAAGCATTTGTTAAAAAATTTCGACGCATGTTTGATGCGATTGATTGGCATTTATTAAGTAAAGATAAAATAAACGAGGTCTTGAATGAATTTAAAATAACTAAATATCATGTATGGTCTTACTACAACACTAAATATCAAGTATGGCTACTAGTTAATTTGTTTTTCTGGGAATATATTTATTCAATAATAGGAAAAGACAATATCAAATATATAGACATTGGCGATATTGATAAATATGTAGATTACATATTTGAAGACATTTTTCCTGACTATAAATGCAACCCATAATTCTTAATCATACTATAATAATAACATTTATACCCTTATATGTTATAATTATAATGTAAGTATAGCGTTTTATATATTGAAGATAAAATCCTACAAGGCGGGCCACGCCTACATTTTGTCCATAAATTATAGGCTTGGATTTACACTTAAAGAGAGAACACCTATAGATAATAAGGATGGAAATTGAAAGAAAGTATTGTAGCAAATGCATGTTCAATCAAAAAGCCGACAAGTTTGAAGAAAGGTTCAAGACTTGCAATATATGTAGAGCAAAAAGTAAAAGACACTACCACAACAACCCTGAAAAATACAGAGAATACAGAAGGGAAGATAGAAAGAACAATCCTGAAAAATACCAAGAAAGGCAAAGAGAATACATGAAGGAATACAAAACAAGAACGCAGTACTGTCCATTATGTGATGTTGAAGTGCAACTAAAAAGCAAAGCAAGACACGAGAAAACAGCATGGCATCAAGGAAACCTGAGAAGAAGCGAGAACCCTGAGGAGAAACTGCCAGAACCTGATGAAATCAAAATCATAGATGGCAAAAAGCATTTTAGGTGCTTGACATGTAGAGCCAGTTTTCTACCGTATCAATGGGAGAAACACATAATGGAGAAGCATAGGGAAACTTAGAGTGATTGATACAATAATATGAACACTATTGTATCATTTACTGATGAGGAGTGATGATGAAACTGATGAAACGAGAGAGGGGAGTGATGTTGTTGCTGTTCTATTTTTTGTCCGGGAAATGGACAAATCGTTTTTAGACAGTTCGAATATTTTTTTGATGACAAATATTTTTTGCAATATATTTTGCAAAATTTCTTTTTTTGAAATGGATGAGGTGAGGAGATTGAGGAAATTACATTTTGAGAGGTATATGATGAAATGAATGAGGCGAGGAGAAAGGAGAAAAGGATGGCGAAAATTTTGGAAAAATGATGATAAAAAAACGGATGAGATGGACAGAAAGGAATGTAGAAAAATGATGAAAACAAATAAGGGTAGAAGATGGAAGATGAAAAAAAGTGTAGGGGGGGGTGTATGTATGAAGCAATTTATTTGCGGGGCGAGGCCCCCGACTACTCTGCCGCCCCCCCCCCCAAACCCCCCCGCTACTTTTTGGATTTTTGGCAGAGATCATCACTTGTTCAATCATTTTGGGGGGGGCTGCCGCCCCCCCCCCAACCCCCCCGCTACGTTTTAGGTGTTTGCAGGGATTAGTTTGCCCGTATTTGAATCCTCGCTTTTGCCATCATGAGGGGGACCCGCCCCTCTTTTTAACATGCATACATAAATGCCTACAAACGATGCTGATGATGTTGACGGACTAGCGTAAAATACGTACATTTCGCGAGAACATGCTGTAAATTACAGCATTTTAGTAGCCAGGACGGAAAACAAAGAAAATCCCAAAATAAAACAACAGTAAAATCCAAATTAAATCTCGACCCATTCTCGCGCTAGGGCTCATGTGTCTGGCCATCCAACATGTAATTTGGCGCTGTTCGTCCAAGTGGCGTGGCCAAGCGCTTTGCGTTGAGGTGATGTGCCTTTGGGCCATGTGATGTGCCTTCTGTAACCAGCATGGCCATGCAGTGATGTGCCTTTCGGTCGCTTCTATCCGTAGTTCAGCTCGACCCATCCCCTTATTGCACACAGGGTCTTTCTTTCAGTCAGAGCATGTCAGAACCCGTTCAGGAATCTTATGAAGGTTCTAAGTCGGGGGTCTTTGGTTTGGCCTTTGCCCCGTTTGGATTTGACTCATGTTGCCACTTTCTGTGACTTTGAAGCAATTCGAAGTGTCCACGTTTGCATCACAGAAAGTGCAATTTTGGGCACAACCACAGTCTAATGGCTCTTTGGACAACCTTTGGCATTTGGACACTTTTCCGACTGACCAGCAAACCAGTTGGACAGCTTGTCTCAATTCGGGTTCACCTTTAGGATCAGCCCTCCAAGAACCCCTCTCCCAACCCACGGAGGTCCAAACCAGCCTAGGTTGGGCTCGCGACAAGCCACACGGAGCTGCTCCAAGGAGGACTTCTTCGGTTTGCCGGTGGTGAGGCATCAGCCCCTGAAGCGTTTCACCGACCTCGGCCGGCCCGGGGATTTGTATCACTCCACCTCTCGGCCAGCCACGGCGCCCTGACGATGGATTTCAGCCTTGTGCCACTCAGATTCACCTTTCAGCTTCTGAAGTCAAGTTCATTTTTTTTCTCAAACCCCCATGCTACATGTCGAGGTTCACAGCGAATCGCAGAAGCCGTGGCACCGACATTCCGTGGCGAAAGCTGCCATCCGTCGCCCGTTTTCCCAGCCGGCCATGTTGAGTTGGATGCCCCCCAGACAAAACATGGGTAGACCCAAATCCCCACCTAAATGATAGTCACTATGAGGGTTTTCAAGTAAACCTCATACTCATTTGGGTTCCTTGCGCCACAAGAAAGGCAGGTTTTGGGAACTAACCTGGGGCAGTTGTTGAGATGTAGCCGGTGTTGTTTGGGTGTGCCATCGTTACCTAACTCGCGGCACGTGCCTTGCATATTGGTCGTTGGGAAGGCAGAACCCCTTGCTGATCTTCGGGTGAAGCGGAAACCATGCACTTTTATTGCCTCCAAAGCTCCAATCGAAGTCGCCAAACAAATGTAGGCCTGTGAATCACTTGACCCTTTGCTTTTCACGGACGTCACGGCCCCCCCCCCTTCGGTTGGCTGCAGTTGCTTGCGCTTTGTGAGTTATAAGTTATATATGGATCCGTGTGCCCGGGCGTGTACTTCCTTTGGTGGACACAAGCACCTCTAGTGAACAAGAGAGCTAAATTTCATACCCACCTGGTCTTTTTGTCAGCCTGTGGGAGTGCCCACTTAATTCAGGCTCGCACTTTAAAGAGCACATGGCAGATTGGCAACTGATGGACATCCTTGGATATTTCTTCGACGCTAACAGCTTCCGAGGAACAAGGCTTTCTCACGAGATCCAAACACTGGCCTTGTGAGCAGATGGAGCAAGTTGTTTGGCTTGATTGCCCCTCTTTGGTCGAAGGTTGCTCTCAGTATCGTTCAAACCTTCGAAGGGAGCGACCTAGCAACCTGGGGTTCAGTCTGTGGCTGCTGTGAGGGTCGGTGGTGGCAAATCTGGGCAGAGTGTGTCCTTTTTTGGCACTTCGATGAAAATGCGCCAAAGGCGCGCGGATGAAGCACCGTCGCCGTGAAAAGTGTGGCCTGTGATGTGCCACCTGGATATGATTTGCACAAGTGGCCTGTTGCGAAATGACCCCTACACCCTCTTCCGCTAACAAGCATCGGGGCACCCCCAGGAAGTAAACAAAAAACATCAATACCGAAACAAACAAACTCAATTCGTGAAGACAATTGCCAGAAATGACAGCCTTGTTGGCCTGGTGCCCTTTTGCCATTCAATTGCTTGCACGAAGGAACGATGTTGCAGATGCAAAATATGTGACAAGCACGCGTGCATCATGCATACGCACGCATGCATGTAGTTGCCTGCGTATAGATTTTGAGATATATACATATATATATATATCTACATATGTTTGCAGGTAGATGTATTTCGCGGGCATTGCGCGGTGTTTTTCTACAATTCCTTTGAATTTAACTGGAATCAGTTTTGGTGGCTATGTATTTCCTGCTTGGGCCCCCCCAACAAAAATCACAAAGTAAGTCGCAACCCGAAAAGTCATTCTGAGCACAATGATCAGCAAAACAAGAGTTTCCGCCCCAAGATTTCCACCAAGATGTTCCCTGCCATTTGCGATTCGGATGTGCCTGCAGCTTGCGGACCCTTAAAGTGGTTACAGTTTCAGGACTTGAGCTTGGGTAATTTTGCGGACGTCGCTTCAATGGATCGCGTTGGCTCCGAGGCGTTGAATCTTCACTGCACGGGCCCCGGCGACAACGGAGCTGGGAAATCCGCATTGTGGCCAGGAGAAGCCCCTTGAACCCCCGACCCCCTCCTTGGTCTGCTCCAAAGAAGAGCTCAATCAAAATTTCTCAAGCGCATAGCAGAAGAGAGCCCGATTCTCTTCCTCAGTTTGCAGAGGGGTGGTCCGGGATCTGAAGGTGAGCCTTTGAACAGTGGCCATGGACAAAAAAGAGGGCATCCATTGTAGCGTACTTGATAGCCTCCAAAAAATGGAACAAAGGGCATCACCGGAGGTCTGGATCATAAAAACTTCCAAACAGCCAACAACAAGCGACACGCTTATGCGGTGAAAGGATCGCCGAATAGCGGGTGCCGGGGTACTCTCCGACCACCGAGCCCTGACCAATGTGTGTACCTGTCATATTTCGTGGGGTGCGGGGGAAGGGAAAAACATATGTGCAGCAGGCGGATTCTTTACGACAGGCTCCCCAGGATATCTGCAGCGCGTTGCTCGCGCCGCGCCCAGTCTCCGACTGCTTCCGCTCCCCGCTGGGGCAAGAGCTTTTGAAACGAGTGCCCCGCAAGGCGCGGCATGGATTGGGAAGGGGGGTCTGGGTTGACAGTGGTGGCATCTTGAGGGGCTCCCAAATTCCTTTCTATCATTATGTTTAGTATTATTATTATTGTTATCATTAGCATGATTCTTATTGTTTGACCATGTAGAGGATAGGCTTGAGGATGTCACTTGAATGGACCCAGATGTTCTGGCTCTTTCAGGGACGGATCGCAAATGAGCAGGGGATTCCCACTTCACTGGCCATGAGCTAGTTCATCACAACCGGAAGGTTTCCGGAAGCCGCAGCAACCACAATCCTTTTCTGAACGCACCCCAACATGGTGAGGTTTTTACCCCAGAAGTGAGCCCAGATGATTGCCAATGAGCCTGTGGCGGGAAGTTGGCGGATTGCTAAGCCCAGTATTCTTTAGGCTTCATCCATCCCAACTGGTTCAGGATGTTGCCCACTTGGCAGAAAGGAAACTTGAAACGGCTAGAAGTGGAGTCAGCTGGTTTCGGGGTAAGTTCGAATCAACCTCATGCATGCTTTGATTTGACGCTGCCTCCAAGTCAAGCCTTGCCAGAGGCGCCACAAGAGGCTTGGAGATGGGTGTGACGCCCTTCCCCTCCTCTAGTCCTAGCTTCTTTGCTTCCAGGGGACTCGGGCTCTTCAAACTAGAGGTGGATGTCAACAAACCTGTTCGACTTGTATTTTGTTGCCGGCTGGCTGCGCGAAACCAACGAACGATGTTTTTCGTCGTGGCTGGTTGCTAGCGCAATGCTCAATCGCTTCCCAAGCCATGAGTTCTGAACCAATAGGGAGCCACTGGAGCTTAGCAAACACGCGCCATTGGCCCATGCCCCCGCAGGCTCAGTATGTCAAGGAGCGGCCCGGTGCGGGCCTTCAGCTGGAAGCAAAATGCGAAGGGACTTGGATGCTTTTTGGTTGGATCTTTGACCATTGACCTTTACTCAACCTTCTGACCTTTCGGGTTTTCTGTTTCGTCAAGTGGCTGTGACTGTTGGACTGGTGGCTGCCGGTGGTGCTAACACGCACGAAGACCTCCGGCCAGATCTCCAGCGGGTGGACGCGTGTCAGGATATCTTCCAAGAGGATACGTTCTCTGTTGGTCCATATGTAGTCAAGGTAACCGGAGGCCAACCTTTGACATCCAGGCCCTCAGGGCAAGCTCGAACTTGTGTTTTCTGCTAACCAAGAAGTTAACAAAAAATGACTTGACTTCGAATGATCCCACCGAAAAGGTCAATCCGACTGCGTGCTGGGCCTCAAGCATGCTGCTGGCTGATGCGAGGGCGACTCAGTCGAACCAACATGAAAGCAAGGCAGCCCAACCAAAAAAGCAGCCGCAGCTGATGCTGAAGCTTCCTGTTTGGTGGGGGCTCCCTTCCAGGGTGCTCCAATGTGTCGAGTCCCCAGCCGCATCCAACCTGACCTGCAGACATCCTGGTGGAGCCTCAGGCTTCGGCCTGTCGCGGCTGTCGGCTCCTGTCATAGCTGTCTGTCACCCCTTGTTGCAGCCGTCTAGTAGGCTGTCAGAGTAGTCTCTGTGGTGGGCGGGTGGCGGGCGGTCCAATGTCATTGAACATCTATGAACACGAAACCTGTCGCGCGGGGAAGTATGTCCTAGCAGGAGCAATTTGAGCGTGTTTCCCGAAATTAGATCATCTTCCAGAGTTGGTTTTTGAGGATGTCACTTTCGTGGACCTTTTGCAGGGCCAGACACCCTCGTTTCAACAATCATGGAAGCGGACAGGCCTTTCCCAAAAAGGAAAGCTGCCTTTAGAACAGCATATAAGCTATTTGTGATATGTTTTAACTCTCCAACCTCTGGTTGTAAGGGGCTTTCTGCCCCTAGGGCAACGACAAGCAATTGTTGTTGTCCTGTGTTTTCCAATGAAACCAACCCAAAGACATTACCCCCAAGAACGCATGACATGGTGATGATTTGTAAGTATGCGATTGACAAGGCAGCGCGGACTTCCTCGAGCAGGAGATGCCGGAGTTGGATTCGGATGATGATGAGGACAGACAGGTAGAACGGCGTTTACATGCCGCAGGTCCACTTCGAAGCGCCTGGGGCCATGTTTCAGTGTCTGACTGAAGTAAATAACTTGTTTGCTCTTTGGGGTTTCCGCTTGTGGAATCAGCTGAGTGAACACTAGCAGGGGTTCAGGCAAAAACCGTCGGCGCTCCCGGTCCCCGAGCCTCCAAAAGATAACCAGCCAGCCCTAGAGCATTGGTTTGGCTTCCTTCGGTTTCCCTTCGCGGGCCGCCATTGTGCCGTCGCCTCCCTTGGAGCCGCCTCGTGCCCCCTTTGCGGTGCCCTCTCTAGCTGCATTTGGCCTTGGCGCAACCCAGCTGTTCGGGAGCCACCCCCGCCAGGCCCCACTTCAGTTTCAACAGGCACGTCGCTTCTTACTGAGGTTGAGCCACCAAACTGGGTGGTTGAAAAGAACCACCCCCCTAATCCCTAGACGGATCACGTGGTTCGTGTTGCGTTTGGCTACAGATTGAGCCTTTGTCCCTTGGGCCGAAGGACAAGGGCGACAGCTTCCCGTACCTCTCCAAGAAGGAACTGCGGGAGTACCAAGGCGCTTCGGCCAAACATGCATTTGCTTAAGTCGCGCAATTCCAGCCAACGTAAAAATGACACTGGGAGAGGGGTTCCATTTTTCCTTCGTGGAGTGTTTCCGCTTTTTGGACTCTCCACTGAGCAGGTGAGTGAGCAAGCGGTGATTCCACACAAAATACCTGGCCCTCGAGGAAGTTTGTTTCCGGCCTCGGGCGAGAATTCAGCCCCGAGAATTTAATCCCCGATTTGAAAAACAACACCTGTACACACGCCCATTTGGGCGTGCCGGAGCTGCAGGCTCGGACTTCTTTGACCCGGACAAGATGAACAACAACTTTGAGAAGGCAGGCAAACTGGGCAACCCCAGACGTGGCAATTCGCCGGGGAGGCGTGTGCTTCTGCAGAAGGGCGTGCGAGAGGTTGGTTGGTCCACTTCGGTTAAAGGGAAGCCATGGGTTTTTGGCGGGCATGTCGTCAGATCTTGTTTTGGGAGGGCGGAAAGCAAACTAGCCACTTTGGGGCGCCCAAGTGGAAGGTTTCCTTCGGGAGGTTGGGGAAGCCTGGGCTACCCCGGCCTTGCACCCCCAACTCACGCAATGAATTTCGATACCTATACCTGAAACTGGTTTCGGGTTGATGAAGGCTCTTTTCAAGTTGTTACATTTTGAGGAGTTCTCAAAATGACTTTGGGGTCCAGTTTCCCTTATCACCGTTTAGCTCGGGTCATTTCGAGGATGTCACGTCCAACTAACTCCTGCTGCTTCTCAGGGGATCAACCCAAACCCAGGGATCCCCCCAAAACATACTGGCGTTCAGTTCCAAGGCGTTCTGCCCTGCCTTCAAACCCGCAGGAGGTCAGGCGCGCCCTCGCTGTGCGCAAGATTCGCCCGGGATGCCCGGTTTGGTTTCCCCAATGGGCCAATGGAGGCAGTGGCAGGAGCTCGTATGGATCGCAAATGGCAGATGCAAATACACTCCCCGAGTTCCTGGACTTTCTGCTAGCTTTCCCGAAGACAAGTTTTGTATATTTTTGTGGTACGTCACACATTGACGTGGGCTCGTCGCCTTTAGATGGCGAGAGAGCTTGAAGCAGCTTATTTTCCCTTCGGTTCTTTCACTCCTTGTTTGGCATTGACCCAGCTTGGGAACCCATGGCCGTTTTGGACTGCTTTAGAGGCGGCTTCTCCTTAATCAACCCGAAATTGATGGCCCCTTCACCCAGAGACTGGGGCTTCATAGGCGGTTCATCGATGGACTCATGCATTCCCGGGCCCACAAAATGTGATTTCCCCCCAAGGGAAACCCAAGGGGACGTACAGGTGTTTAATTTGCTTAGCACCCCCCGTTTAGCACCCAGATTCCGCCTTAGTCATGACACCCTTGTGGTCGACAGAGTTGCGAGGTGCCCTCGTTGCTTTTGGACTGAGCAGGTCCTTTGGATGGGTATGGGTGGTGTTAAACAGGAAACCAAAAGCACGCCGTTGCTATTTCACGGGGGGTAAAGCGAGCTCGGGCTCAATGATGAAAGGTTCTTAGCTGGGCACTCCTTATTTCAGGTTGGCAACGGCTAGGTCCATTCAAGTGGTCGGGCATTGCCAGTGTAGGTTGCGACCAGTGCCAGGGAGCTCCCTCCGAGCCAAAGCACTGAACTCACCCTGCGCCCAGCAGCAGTGGGAACATATCTAACCAATATGAGATGCCAAAGAACTGACACCAAGCCACATTTTACTCCTAGCATCATGGCTCAAATGGTTATATCGCCCTCCACAAGCCCAATTACTTAGTCCCTTGTAGTGGTTTCATTGGGTTTCTTCCGGCTGCAGGAAGCCAAGCCTTGGATTCTCTTGGAACTGTCACCTTTACTCTGCTGAAGGTCAACATGGAGCCAACCAAGTCATCGTTGGCAGCAAAGCCGCTTGTTTCTATCCGCAGTATGGCTCTGAACCAGTTTATATGTGTGTGTCTCTAGATGGGCAAACACACCAAATGGGAGTTTCCTTCAAACCCATCCCAGGGTTTCTTCCATCAAGTAGTTTTTGTCCATCCCCGGGGCTTCTGGAAGGAATAGAGATTGATGCGTCACTTTTCGGGGGGTTTTCGCGGCAGCTAACAGCTTTGAAGACCTTCTTCACTTCCAAACCTCTTGTACGGAAGTCAACTCATGCCAGTGGGCGCTTCGAGGTGATGAGAAGAGCCGCGCCCGGGTTTGGTCCCAAGAGGAGATCGCAGCATTCAAGGCCCACATGGAGCAAACCCAGGCGCGGTTCGTCGGAAGACCGGGGGCCCATAGAGCCACTGGGCCTCCTGAAGTGGAGTTTGGAGGTGTTGCTTATGTGTCTTTTGGGAGCGGCAATCCCCTGGAAAGAAATGAGGGTCATCTTGATGGCGCTTTAGTGGAACCAGTGGTGCCTGATTCTTTCACGGTTCAGACTCATGCATGTTTGCTTGGGGGGGGAGGAGCGGGACGTCTTCTTTGTTTTAGCGTGGGATTTCGTTTAAGATCCATTGAGGTTTGCTTTCTAAAATCACAGCAAAGAACTGAGAACAGCCTACATCTTCCCTTACATGAACCCCCGTCCTGCAAACAAACAAAAGCAGGGAGTGGTGTGTTTTCCTAAAAATCAACAACCAAAAGGGGGGCGGTTTCCGTCACTTAGCTGCTTGGTTGGTTTCCTTGAGCTTGGGCGATGCCAGGCCGCCCCCTTTGATGACACCAAGGTGGGAGATTCGCGAAATGTGAGCGACAGGAAAGCAGACGGCGACCGACGAATGAAAGGGTTGTCTCAAAACGGTAAAACATTTTTTGGTTGATGTTTAAAGGGTAGGCAGACGGGAAACATCAATTTGTTGGGTCCTTTGATGCCCCCTTCCCTCTCATGCGCTTATGCGAGGATACCGTTTGCTTTTGGGGAGGGGCAATCCCAAATTTCCACGAAGTACGCATTTGCTGGAAACCTCTGCGCGGCCAAAACTCAAAAGCCAGTTCCTAGTTTTTCAGCGGCATCCTTTCCTAGTTTTTCAGCCATTTCCTAGTTTTTCTTTTGTTTGGGGGGGTTGACTGAAAATAGAATCAATCCCAAAGGGGATGATTCCGTTTCTGTACCAGCCCCGGCTGAAAAAGTGAATTGATGTTGCCCCCGACCAAACCGACCTTGCAGAAAAGTAAGGGGTTCCCCAAAAAAGTGGAGGATGTTCTCTAGTGGGACGCCCCCTATTAATCTACCCTCCTCTCCTGGGCTTCCATCTGCAATTGAGATTTGCAATTTGGACCCCTGCCGAAGTGCCCGGACGCGTTCTAAGCGTGCGGATGCAATCGGCAAGGCTTTCCTTTCGCCCCTTAGGGCATACCTCCGAGAGGAAGCCTACGAAGACATCTATCAAGGTTTTGTCAAGCAAATGCCACAACTCTGGCAGAACCGGTCATGCGTTTGCTGGCCAAGTTCTATCTTTTGGGGAGATCGGAATCATAGCGTCAAAATCCTTTCAACGTCACCTAGGGACGCTCACCCTGAACATGAGCCAAACAGGTGATGTTTGCAGCTTGGCGCCGGGAGGCTTGCAAGTGCCCTTCCCGGATTCCTCAGGCATCAAGGATTCCAGAAGCATATTCTAAGAAACGGTCTCCAGCAAAAAACAAGAAATAATTATGCCGAACACCCGCCAAAAACCACGGATTTGATGGCAACCCCAAAAAGGTTCCCTCGAAAAAAAAGGGGCACGCACCTGTTTTTGTAAAGTTGTAAAGTGTTGAACTTTTTCGGCAACCAGCGCTGCCGGAGAATGCATTGGGAAGCAGGAGCCACGAATAGTCAACGCAACGCAAGCCAGAGATGAGGCCCCCGCCCGCAAAAGGCATTTGGCACATGGGCCGATTGATGTCCCATTCCGCGAGACTCCAAATACGTGCCAGCTGAACTCATTGATTGGGTGGGTATGACTGATTGTTCATGCGGATCATTGTTTTTGCCTTCGGTTTGCTTTTTTTTCGACCAGCAAAATCCCCCCCCCCCCCCAAAAAAAAAAAAAAACAAAAACACAAAAACTCCCCCCCCCCCCCAAAAAAAAGAAAAGAAACAAATCTCCCCCTCCCCCCCCGACCCTCCTTTTTGACCTCGTGAGCAATCCGCGGGATTCCGCGGGGCCCAGAACCAGGACCTGGACAAGACGGAGCGCGTGCCGGCGACCCCGACACTGCTCGAGTCGGCGCGGAACGCTTTTGCTTTTGGATCGGATGGATCGGCGGTCGCCTCGTTAGTCAGCGGGTTGGCTAAATGAAGCAGAGTTTTGACCTTTTGATTTCCCGTTTTGGTCCACATATTAAATATTCAGTCAAGGTCACAAAAGGTATCGTTAGGCAACTGAGGGAGTCCGTGTGGTTGTCTAGAATCCTTTCTCGAGGATCCAAGGCCATCCCCAACCAGGCAGGCTTCTTGTTGGCTCATTAGGGTTTATGTCCAAGGGGTTCCAGCCCCCCCAAATGGGTGGCTTCCCTTTGGGTCTCCAAAATTCAAATGCATTTGTTGTGCACTTTGCGATCATTTGCTCCCGTTTGCCCCCGAAAAGCTGGAAGCGAAGCGGCTTTGCTTGGGTTGTATTGGTGGGCTGGGGTTGGATGACCACCCCGGGCAGAAAGTGCTTGATGTCCCAGTTTATACATCCCTGAGCAGGGAGATTGGCCCTCTACGTGCTCCACTTGGGGGACTTATTGCTTGACAAGGGATATTGAGCACTTAATATTCAGTGGGGTGGCAGACATCCAAGAGAAGATGGAGCTATCTAGCAGAACCTCCCAGAACCTGGAATCCTATTGCTCCATACCCCCAGAAACCTTTGGAAAGCCGGAGCCTTCCAACGGAGCCTTGCAGCTTCGTTTTGGGGACAGCGTCTCAAACTGGCCCATGCCGTCACAATCAAACAACTGCCCACCTTTCTGAGGCTCGGGGAAATGGAGCACCTGGGCCATTCAAACTTTAGTCCCAGAGTTGGGGAACACCACTACGAAAAGAGAAACATCTCCCACTTTTTTGGGGGGCAAAGCGACCCAGGCCAATAGCAATCCTCCCCGAGCATCAGCCAATTCCCCGCAGGCGGCAAACACCGCGACCTTCCGGCGGGTGGAGGAGTCCCTGGTCGGCGAAAAGGCGCGGCGGAGAGGCCACGCCCGAGCTGGCCAAAGGCCCATGACAAGGCCTCCTCTCATTATAGAGATCCTTTACTTTCGATTAAGGAAAAGTGACAAATCCCATCCTCGCTCAGGAGCAGGCCCAGCAGGCCCAGGCCAGCCAGGACCCCAGGAGGTTCCTGCCCGTGGGGTATGGAGCAAAGTCCTTGGGGGATTCATTCGCCCACTTGCGAAGTGGGCCGGTCACCCCGAAAGGGACGGGTAGTGGGGTTCCCCCGCGAGGTTTGAGGGGGAACGCTTCCAAGTGTCCAGCACTTTCCCAAGTTGTTTTCAAAAGCTTTCATTTGTCTTCCCTTTCGCTGGAATCGAAAAGTTTAAACTTTTCAACCCCTGAAATTTCAGTAGGGCCTGGGCCACTGGGCCCCTGGGTTTTGGGCTGCATGCAACTTATCCACGGGATATGGCGTCAGACCGCCATACGTGAGTTGTAAATTGGGTCCAGTTGTGCCGTGACCACCTTTTTTCCTTGGTCCCGACTAAAGAACAGAACCGTTGACTGCCCCCCAAAGGGTTCCAAGCTTTCTGCTTTCAAATGTGATCTTCGTGCCGAGGTGAGCTCCCGGCCCGCCCTCCGGCGCCCAAGTTGCAAGCTCCCCCACCGCCACAGGCGGAGGTGGGGCGTGAGGGGGGGGGGTGTCCTTCAAACTGGGGTCTCGAAGTCCAATTCGCACCACGAAGTGAAACCATGGTTGAAACCAGTGTTTGTTGGATTTTGTTGGTATCTGCAGGGAACTCAAATCATTCCCAAAGGGTTCGGCCGACGGGACCAGGATTCTGGAATCTGTTGTTTTACATTTTTTCCGGGTTGTTTTGAGGTTTACGAAGAATGGACAAATGGCACACAATGATAGCACATTCTTAATTTTGGTTGGGGCAACAGCTGAGGTAGCCGCGTAATCAGCCCTGGGTGGTTGGCGTGTCTCATTTAGGAGGGGATGCGGATCACTTATGGGGGTTGCACCCCCTTCGATCCGCGTTACATGAGTTCCGAGTTGTTGTTTTTCTTTTTCGCGGCGTTCTTTGACTAAACCATGACTTGCTCCTGTAGCCCTCCAATTCAGGGGTGCGATGTGTTGATAGAAGGGTTGCTGATCCAAAGGCTCAAACCCTTCCGTAAAGGACCACGGGTTAAAGAGCTTTTCCGTGGCTCCCCTTTGTTCAGGTGGGAGCCTTGGTACTGAAAGGGCTACTTGATCACCTTCCTTCCCTGTTTTTTTTTGAGGCATGGACACATCCCTTTCAACATCATGAAGCTGCGCGGGCTTCCTTTTGAAGTCAACAGTTTCCCTTTGAGCAACCTGCGAATCCGGTGTCATGTGTTCCTAGGAGCAAAGGTCGTCCTTTACGTAAGACGTACTGCCCCCCAACGACGGACTTTGGCATTTCCATAGGAAGCCGGACCTTATTGTTTCACGTCTACAAGGGGCAAGTGAGCATATGCGAGTTTGCAATCATCTCCTGTCTAGAGTTCATCCATGAAAAAATCCTTGATTGACAAATCCCCTTCCAACCCAGCAAGTTCAATCTGGGGTTGACACCATATGCCACAAGCATAGGCCAGTGTTGTTTCTGGGCTTTGTGCCGCAAAATCGCCTGGTAGTTTGTGTTGTGAACTTGTATCAGGGCGAAACACGCCTGAGTTGCCTGTGGATCTTGTCATGCTCGAATCTCAAATCGGCACCTGCCTGGTTTACCTCGGTAGCAGGCATGCAGTGCCATCGAGTAAAGGAGGGCAGTCGGGGGATGTCATGTCCCCTTGCAGGTGGTTGCTTGGATACCACTTCTGCGATGGGTACATGTTGCCCTAACCTTGTGTATGTGCTATACAGTCCCTACCCTCTTGGTAGTGAACGGGGGGGACTCCCCTGAGGTTGGAAATAGGGGATCCCAGGTGGGCCCCGAAATTGAACCTCGTAGGTCCCGAATATGGATCTATTTCGATGAGGTGCCAAATGTAATGTTGAGGTAGAAGACCAAGATATGTACAAAGCAATGTTTGGCTTCCAATCAAAACATTAACTCTTACTACCACAGCTGAGCAAGCAGTGAATACTATACCCTTTTTTCTCTTCTCCTCGAGGGTATAGTTCGCCAGGCTTGAACCACGTGGTAAGTGGATCTGTTGGAATCAAGCCCAGAACGAACAAGAACCCACCCCCCGCGCGAGAAACAATCCCGGGAAAGACTGAGAGGATCAGGAACTAGAGCTGGCGGTCTTTTCTTCTTGTCAGTTTAATGAGCGGCAGAAGGGTTCCCCACCGGGAAAAAGATGTGTCACCCCTAGTTGGGTGAAGGTTGGGTTTGCAAATGCATCACATGACAGCCCCGGCTAATTGGATGCTTGAAGGTCGGCAAGACGAAGCAAGCAAAGAGGGGGTCAGTTGCCCAAAGACCTTTGTAAAAAAGGAGAGTGGGAGCCTTGTTTTGTTTGGTTGCATTTTTAGTGGGTCGGAACCCGCCACACAAGAAGAAGTAAGCGGTGAAACTCACTGCAAACAGGCAACTTGGTCTGAAGAATCCGAGCAACTAGCAGTGTGCACTGAAAGGATGTTCAGCTGGGTGCCAAACAGGCGTGCCAAGCAAAAAAAACGCCCTTGTGGCTTGCTAAGGAAGTGCAACAAAGCGAGAATGATGATGTTCAGCACTTCGCCAACCAAATTCACTGACCACTTTTCGATCAGGGTGGGAGTGGAGATGGGGAATGTTGAGCTCATGCCCAGATTAACAATGGAACCCAACAAGGGCCCCCCCCAAAGGACCTCCTCTAAAACGTTGTTTGGGGGGTTTTATGCTGGTTGCTCAGGAGCAGCCCAGCCCCTGCCTTGGAGAATCGCCCGACCTGTGGATGTTCGCCGCCCGTGAATGTCCTGAAAAGGACACAAAGGAGAGGTCGGGACAGGTTTCAAAAGAACCCTGACATTTGGCTAGCTGCCTGGATGTACAAGTTCGGGTGAGGTTGGTTATGTTGACTCAATTGTTCTGAGCTTTCTGTGGCTGGACCAAAAAAACGCGCTAGGCACAAATGGGATGGAGGAAGCCTTTTGATGCTGGGACAAGTCACCTGCCTGCCAAGTGGAGAGAAGTGGACTTTGCCCATCCACAGGAGCTCGCCTTTTAACTTGTTGCCTTCTTGAGTTTCCGGCAGCATCACAAGGACTCCACCTTCTAGAAGTCTGTTTTTGATGGGGGTTCCCGCCCGTGCCTTTCGGTCCAGATGCATCTGGGCCAGTTTATTCCCAGTCACGAGTAAGCTGAAGCCAGGGTGCCAAAAAGGATTTGTCCGGCCGGAACGTTTGAATGGAATCGTTCCCACAGCACCTGATAATCTTATTGAGGATTTGCTGTTTGTTTGGGGGGAAATGGGGGGACCACGCAAGGTACCCACTGAAGTCAGTGGACCACCCAATTGTCTCATATCCTTTTCTGGGAAAGACGTTCGTTGCTTATATCATAGGTCTGTCTCAAAACGGTGGCCCAAAAAAATGCTTAAACCAAGCCCGCAAAGGGCTAGCCTCAAGATGAGACAAACCCATATTCCGGGCTAATATTGAATGAAAGATCATCACTTGTAAAACTTGCTCCCCCACGTTTGATCCAACTTGGCTTCAGCCTTTTGGTGGGGCAGTTTGTCATTTTCGAAAGGCGAGCGCGCAGTTTGGCATTTCTTTCGAAAGCGCAAGACTCCCCGAGGTGAGCTCCCGGACTGCCCACCAGCGCCCAAGCTGCAAGAACCCCCGCTGAAGCAGATGGAGGCAGGGAGCGGGAGGGGGTGAGGGTGGGAAGGGGTTCTGGAAATATGAGGCGCCATGTTCTTTGGGGTAGTGGCTTGGGGGAAGTGGAAGCCATTTTTCCTTGGGTAGTGGGAACCTGCCATGGCGGCCCCTTCTAAGTATCAACAGGGGCTTCTAGATTCTACGATAGTTTCCACTACCTCTCACAGCGAGAGAGAGAGAAAGAGAGAGAGACAGATTGTCTTCCCCAGACTGGGCACAGCGATCCACTGCAGTGACTCAGTGGGCCCCGAGTTTTGTTGTTCGGTTTTTCGTGCGACCGAAAACCCATGAAGGTTCCTGGCGGACTGTGCATCAGACGTGTGATAAGGGGGCACCGCTTCCCCAGTGGCACAGTGGCAAGGGGGCCTTGGACTAAACACGCACATTTCAATGACACCCTTCCCGTCCCCCACAAAAGGTTCTTTGAAGCGTTTTTGGAGTTCCCTTTTGCCACCAGAGTTGTTGGGAACACCATGGGCGTGGCAAACCAAAAGTTTGCACATTTGTTTTGCCAATTAGTGAAGTGTAAAACCGGGAAGCCCGTCAAGCCCCAAAACTTGATCCTCCGACCAAGTATGGCGCAGAGTCAGAACACATCCTTTTCTGTGTGCCTTCAGATGTGGGCCAAGGACAAGGCCTCTTTCTGGTTGGATGATCGCCCGCCCCCACAAAGCTCCATTTTCGCAATTTCGCTGAGGCGCCGGCACCTCAGCCGATTGGCCGTGGCCCTAGGGTGAGCGCATGCCCAGCTGGTTTTTCGCTTGGTCTCCCTCTCAAACCACCCTGAAAATAGGGCGCCCTCAACACAAACTCGTGATGTGAGTCGATTGGTCCCTGCAACAAATGAGGGGACAACCCGATTTGCCCATGTCCGCTTAGCTGCTCAAACGTACCTTTGGCCGTCCCACACCTGGAGAAACGTGTTCAAGCGTACTGTGGCTCGGGCTGGGCTGTGTGTCGAAACACATGGAGTCCATGAGCCGCGACGACGTCCGATTTGGCGAGCTGTGGGACGCAAGCAGCGCCCGACAGAGTGTAGTGGCACTCAGTTCTGGCGAGGCTGGCTAATTACGCTTCAAGACGCGTGCGCCGGGACTTCCGGAGTTCAAACCTTGTAGGTTGTGAGGTTCAGAGCCAGGATCGGCATCGGCATCACAGACTTGATTTGTTTTGCGACATGTTCCGCGCAAAAAACGGACTGCGACTACGAGACTACGACAGTGGCAGACAATAGGAGTTTTTGATTGTATGACCTGAAGCTGGCATTTTGATGCAGGGACAAACAAACCAGACAGCGCCAGCTACAGTTGGGTGAATCCCTCATTGTGGTTTGGTTACTCCGTTCACTTAGCGCATAATATGGATAATTGCGCCATCATTTGTCTGCTTTCGTATTCATGTGCGAGGGGTGTTTTCAAATCTTGTTTTTTTCAGGACCTTGCCAACCTTGACAGCCACGAGGGGGTGCGTTACTCAGGCAAACAGTCCCGCCCCTCAAAGTGAAGATAACTTTTGAGGGTCCTTGAAAGCACGATTCAGAGGATGTCCTGAACATTGTAGCTTGTTGAAGATCCACCTTTAAGAGATAGCTAGAGGGTTTTCCCCTGGATGTCACATCCAAATAGACATAGAAAACAGAAAGGGGCGAGGTGATCTTTGTGTCGACGAGGTGAGCTCCCGTACCTCCCTCCGGCGCCCAAGTTGAAAGCCCCCCCGCAGTGTGAGGCCAGGGACAGGGGGAGTTTGGGCTAAGAGGCAACCTGCTCACTTTATTGGGTACAATGCTCGGCTGCTATTGGGCTGGATCTTTAGACTTTAACTTGTTGGGAAATAATGGTGTTTTCCACAAAACCCCCAAAAGTTAAACTTTTTGCAGGTGGGTCAACAGCAACCAAGAATGAAACCAAAGGTATCGCAGCAGTTGAACTTCTTTCGCTCAGACCGGAGTTCGGAGGGACAAGATGGTGGGGGGAGTGGGTGTTGGTGTTGGCTTGTCGTTTTGTCTCAATCAGAACACCCGTGGCCAGCAGGCCTTTGGCTTGGGGCGGATGTTCGGACAAGGGGCTCCTTTCCACCCTACCCGGCTGGACAATACAAGGGCTAAATCAGGGGTACATATCCCGTGGTCATGGCGTTGTCATAACTCCTCACGAACCCATACGGGAGTTGCTTCAGCCGCATTGGGCTGGATAGTCATATTCTGCAAGAGGAAGGGATGGATATGTGCATGGCGGCATGTATCCAGGGGATCCCAAAGCCTCAAAGTCAAGAAGATACTGGAGTTTTTTCCTATGGCTCCCTGCCATAGTTTTGACACAGGTATGAAATTTGAAAAGGCAGCCTTCTGGTTATCATTGGGGATCATTTGGTACGAGCACTCCCTTCGGTGCAATCCCCAAAAGGGAACCTGCAGAACCTTCCACAACCCTGGATCCGAACCACTTCGGAGGGCAAAGAAACCAAGACACCTGTGAGATTCCCACCTTAAAAGTGGGATTGGGGGAGGGGAGGTGACCCCTTCCATTTATGGTCCCATGTTCCCTTTTATAGGGAAGGCTAGAATGGAATTGGGGGACCCCCCAGCCCCCTCCACCTTAAGGGGGGAATCCTGTGACACCTCGGGGCTCCGAAGCGAAGTTCGGAGGAAGAGCTGGAGCTGATGATTCGCAGCCCTCGAGCCTTGGCGACAAATGAACGGGAAAAAGTGGGCGCGCGTGGTTCGCCAAAAGGCGGGCGGTTCTGCAGGCTTTGCAGTTTTTGTGCTCCATATTCGTTTTGGGAAGTATGATATGTTTTTTTGAAATTCATCTCCCCGTAACATAAAGGTCCTTCAAATGATAGAAGATCGGCTTTCCAAGCCCCTGCGTCCCCCAGTCTACATCAATTCTGAACTAATATTAAGCCAGCAATTGCTCCCACGGACCTCTCAGACCGGTTTGGGGAACCTGAATCGGATGGGGCGAAGGACTGCGCGGACTTCCCACCAAACATGGCTTGGATCTCCGATCTCTGGAAGACTTTGTTGCTTTTGGAAAGGGCGCGCTTCCCTGTTTGTTGGAAGGGAACGGCTTTGACAGTGGTAAAAGTGCTCAAACCAGGAAATTCAGGTTTACAACCAGGCATCATCGCCACGCGTGACTCGTGACGTCCGGAACCACTGGAGGGAACCGGACGCACCTTTTTCCAATCATGGAAGTGGACAGGGGGCTTCCCCAACACGAAGGCAAATGACGAGCTCACCTGGGGTAGGATGAGCTCCGCAAGATGTAGGTCCTTGGCCCGGTGACTAAGTTCTTGCAGATTGTTCGAGTCACTATAGCTTGCAGATTGCACTAGTGTGCCCAGATCACAAAAAAGTTAAACAAAGAAAACAACACATATATGATTGAAGACATGGTTCGAACAATAAGATTGAGTTACTATTGGTTTATTTGAGCACAAGTCTTGTCCAGTTTACAAATAACCTGGCAGGACAAATTACTGCCCATGGTTTCAAGGGAAACCAAGCGGAAGGCAAACGCATGAAGGCCGCCCCAAACTTTTTGTGTTTTCGTTTGGCCTCTCTGAGGCTTGCCCGCAACCCCACCGGCTCCCATGCTGCTGCCGCCGCCGGCCGGGGCGCCAACAAGAAAGGGGCCTTGGACGTTGGAGGTAAGGGGCCAGGATACTTCGAATCCCGATAAAATCAGGAGCCAAAGAGCCCAATTACACAACGGCATAGGCCTTCCAGGAATCAACGACCGAAAAGGGGAGGCCATGTTTCCTGCGGCCACTGGACAATTTTTGTGGAATTGCGTAGGCCAACTATTTCAAAAGAAGGGCCAACCGGCACCTTGACGTCATGCCAATCCCCAAGGGCTTGACGCAGAGCCAAAGCCCTCAAGACTCTTAGAGGCAGGAGGGCTTGTTCTCTCCAAATGCTCAGCCCATGGCATGTTTGGTCCCAAAGGCACACCTCATATGTCCCATCCCTTCCAGAAAAGAGCACAATTCTCGGACGAGGTTGGGTCGGAGCAGTTCCACAGGAGTACAATTAGGTGAGTTGTTCAAGCCCTTCCTAAAGCAAGCTTCGAGTTTGCAGTGGCCGGCCTTATTGTTTATGCTAGGGCAGCTGTGTGGCCATAAATCCGGCCGTTTGCCAATTGCTACCCCTGCCCTGATGTTCATATGTTTGCCTATTTTGATCCTCGGGCCAGGCATTCCGGAGCAACCCTGCTTGCGATCATGTGACCGTGGGTATGGGGTCTTCTTTGCAAAGGGGCAGCTTTGTGGCTAGTCAGCAGTTGGCGTCAGTTTAATTTAGGGGAAGTCAGGCCAGTTTAGTTCTGCCCCCCCCATGGTTTGCTACCCCTGCGTGAACCTTCCATGCGGAAAATACAGACATTAGGCCTTTCTAAGGAGGTTCTAGAAACCCTTCCTGGTTTTGGCTTTGGGTATTTTGGTGTCAGAACCATGGGTCTCGGCCACTCAGGTGCTGAAAGCGGGCGTGGCACCCGAATAAAAAGATCCAAATCCAACTTTTGGTTTGGGTCCCTCACTGAACATGAAGTCAACCCCCAAAAGGGTTTCCTTTTTCTACCAGGACATTGGGCAGGGATAGGGGCCTTTTGATTCCTCTCGGCTTTCCTTTGTGACAGCTCCTTTGGTGATTCAACCATTAACTTTGGTTGCTCTGTGGTGGTCTTTAAAGACAAAGGGGAACCTTAAGCGCCGAAGGTGGCCACGTTTGGTGTTGCTTTAATTGGGTGGGGGCCCGAAGGACATCCGCCCGTGAAATGGCATTCATTCTCCGCTTCAGACAAACACCCGTTTGTGTACCCCACGAAACATCAAAACGCACGCGCGGTTTCATGTTTGTTGGTGGCAGGGCACCCCGAAAAACATTCGGGGCAACAAGTACGTGCCAGGCATAATCACCCCGGTTGATTCATAGAGGGGCATCCCGTTCTAGAGGAACATCATGACTACTTTTCAAGCCCTACATTATCACCAGGAATCCCCGCGCTCTGGCGCTCCGCAGGCGGCGGGCGAGATGGTCATCGACGTGGGCATGGGCAGCGGGGCCAAGTTGGCTTTGGCGAGTCCAGGGTTTGCCTTTGACCACGATATTTTTTCGGTTCGCTCGCTCCGTTCGGGTGTGTTTTGTTCTTTGGGAAAGCCCCTCTTAGTGGGTTTTGAAAGGCTCCAGAAGGATTTTGAGAAAGGGCCTCATCCAAGCAACTCCTGTTCATTGCCAGACCTAGCCTATTTGTTCAACGTTTTCCAGCAGCAACAGCTTTAGTTGTCGCAAGGGTCG
>CAUJNA010002335.1:1814790-1829790 GCA_963377175.1 Effrenium voratum | reverse complement strand
CAAAGGGACAGGTAAGGCATTACGAGAGGTTTGCCCCCTTTTCCCTCTCTCTTGAGTGCAACCTTTATGGAGGACAGTCTTAGACTCTCAGAACAGTCCCTGCAAATCTACAAGGCCAGGTCCTCTTGGCTGACTGTTTGCTAGAGACTGCCTGCAGCAAGTGACAAGCACATGGCTATTAACTTGCCCTGATAAATTTGTCTTAGGTCCTTCGTTGGCACAGCTGGGTGAAACCTCCCGGTTTGAAGTTTGAGCATCCGCTTTACTTCTGGCCACAAAAGAGTTCGATCTCCAGCATAAATCCTCTTGAAATGAGCGTCTCCGGGAACCATCCGGATGAATCCGCAATTTCTGCCTCATCTTTGTTTCGGAGCGCTGGTGGTGGAAGGAAAGCCCTTCCAAGGCCCCTGGAATTTTCCAGGGGCCAAAAGGCTCCAACAATCATGTGTGCTGGGTCCATGGAACATGCTGCGTTAGTTTCGGGGTGGGTTCCGTTACATGGCCATCTAGAGGTAATTTCGATTGCTTTGCTTTGCTGGACCCAAATTTGCTTGGACAACCGCTCCCCGCCGTGATTAACGAGGGATGTGCCCTTGCAAAAGGGCACCTATGTGAATTCATGATCAGACCTCCTCACTAAACCAGGGTGCTTTGCTTTGGATACTTCTACCAATGTCTACCAATTCGCAGGTCCAGCAATTCTTCATGGGGCTTGTAGCCACCGGGCTGAGGGGAAAAACGCTCCTGGAGCCCGGAGCCTCGGATTCGGCGATGGGGCGCAAGTGTGGGGCAGGGCAAGGTGCCAGGGATGCGTCCAAGAACGACCTGTTTTTACAAGGCGATCCTCAGAGTCTAAGTGGCCCACATGTAGCCTTTCCGGCCCGCGGGCCCTTACGCGGGACGTAAAGCGGCACGCACGGCACATGAAATGCACACCCGGTTTGGCACAAGAGGTGCCATGCTTTGGGGTAGGGTCATCAACCCCTATAAAAGGACTTTGCAAGACAAATGGTCCACTTTAAGGATCCTTGCCATTCCATGGCCATGGCCCACATGTCAGCAACGCTCTGCCTTCCGAGCTTCCGAGGCCGTGCGAGTCCAGTGCTCAGCCCGAGGGCTCCTGGTCCACATGCCAAGGGCGGCCGTTTTGTACACTTCCTCATGTGGGTGTCCTTGTTTTTTTTTGGGGGGGGTCGGTTGATATATATCCAGGGGTCGGGCGTCCTTAGTTTTTTTGGTGAAGAGTCGATGCACAACCAGGGGTCCTCACCAGGGGTCCTCATGATTGCCACTTGGTGGGGATGCAGCTACGTTCACAAGCAGATCATCACTCACTTCCAGTGGTCACTGCAGCATATGATAGCCGTGGCTCCTGGGCTTGACGCTCCCAAGTGGACGGTTCTAAGCCCATTTTTTTGCGCTGGCTGGGATCTCGGAAAGGTGACTGTCGCGTTCCAAGAAGCTGCTGAACAGGGCCCAATTGAAATCCCGACCCCGAAGTGGTGGTTGTTGAAATCGCGGTTCCCCACCCACGGTGAACGTTTCTGAGTTGTTTTGGCGCAGGGTGTTCGCACTAATCCAGTGTCCCCCTTTGATGTAGGAAGACCCCTCCCCATACATTTTCCTTTGTGTGGGCAACGGGAAAATTAAACATGTAAGGAGGGTTTGGGCCCAAATTTGGCTGCCTTTCTTTTGTTGTACCCATGGACAAGCTTTTAGGGTTTGTCGGAAGACAATGAAATGATCAGCAACCAATTTTACAGGGCTTCCAGATTACCTTCAGGTGAATACCAATTCGCCAGGCTGATGCATCCGTCAACAACCGGTCGTATTTTGGCGGCCGCTTCCGTTCTATCAAGCCGGGGTTATCCTTTGTATCGGTTGCGAGTGCCACCGTTTGTCTGTGTATGTGTGTGCGTGTGTCGGGGATCTCTGTGTGTTTGTTTTGGGGGGGTCGTCTTCAGGGCGGGGGTTCAAGTTTCAAGCACCTCGCTTGGAGAGTCCCGGGCCGGGGCCTCGGAATCGGGCCCGGGCGGCGTCCCGGGCCCCAAGGCCGATGAGGATGAGAACGAGATCCGGTACTGGGACGAGCTGCGCTACAGGCTTTACAAGGAGTCTGCGCCTGAGAGCCTTACAGCAGCTGAAAGGCTCGCTAAAGTCATGGAGAGGGTCCTCTTTTGTTTTTTGCGCAGTTCTGTGGACATTTTTTTGGTTTGGAGGGGGGTTCCCCCCAGCAAAATTGTGAATCCTGAAAGGGTGGCATTTTCTATCAGGATCACTGAAGTAGCTGAGTAACAGGGTTTTGCCAAAGTTCCGAATTTTGACGCATCGTCTTAACTAAGAGTCTTAACTAACCCTTCATGTAGTGCTGATCCTTTCCAGCACCGAGCACGAGACCAGCAGGGAGGGCCGGCTTTGTTGGACGTGGCATTTGCTTCTTGAAAGCGCTTGCCTGCCGGTGACATGTGGCAGCATTGTCGGCTCTTGCCACGCTGAACGCAGCCCGCATCTTTGATTTTGCGGCCCCACTCCAGAAAGCTATCCGTAACATGGAAGAGCACCGCCGGCCAAGCGGACAGTTGTTTTCGTGCACTGATCACGGGCAAGTGGCCAAGCGTGTATACTGGAGACTTGGCGCATAGGCCCAGTCAAGAAAGACACTAGGACCCCTGCCCCAAGAAGCCTTCCACCTTTGAGAAGGTTCCATATACATGCTCCTGACACTTCAGGAAGCGAGGATCTGAATTAGACTCATGGCAGGCCGAGGCATGTGTTCGGGGATTTCTCGCTTTTAGGTTGTCCGGAGCTTGCAAGAAAGTTTACCTCAAGTCAGAACCCTTCTGACGTTGAAGCCTTCACCACCACTGGTTCTAACGTAGTTGAGTGGTAACTCCTTTGAACAAGCCACGAGTTTCGCCGACCTGGCTTTTCCTTTACCTCGAACCCCGACGCCCTTTGAACCGAACTCCGTGCTCAGGAAGGAGGCGTTTGTCGCCTCCTTTCAGTTGGAGAACTTGCAGGAGCCCTCCGTTGTGTTGTTCTTTCCGCTGGGCAACAGCAGTCAAAGCCCGGGAGGGGAGGGAAAGTCCCAACCATGGAGAAGTGCGGCTGCCCTGTTTGAGGATTTCCTTGGTTCTCGGTGAAATGTGTTCTGCCCATGTTGTGGCGAGCGATTCCGTCGACTTGTTCTATTGTTATTGTGCAGATGTGTTTAAACAACGCTCCCCTCAGTGTAAGAGGGCTTCGCCGTCTGCCATTTTGAATTTGGGTTCTTGTTCTGTTTGGACAACTTTTGTTGCTAAGGTTGACAATGCAGGCCCATTCGCAATGTGTTTCCACAGAAAACTGATGGGGAGCTGCCCAAATGCGTTCCAAGCATTGTGCTTGTGATTTCCAGCTCTTTTGGACAAGTGGACACCCGAATGAGCCTGTTTTTGCTGTAAAGCCTGAAGAGCAATCATCACTTTGGATCTATCTTTTGACCTTTCAGATTTCAGATTTTGGCCAGTCAATCTTCTCCGCGAAACTGGGGGCGAACTTCTTCCAGACCCCCCGGTTTGGATCGGTTTGGCTGGGAGGTGTCGCAAGCGGCTTCAGGAGCGCCAGGTGAAGCTTGTCATCTTCGCGATGGCCGGGGCGCCCCAGCCGTGATCTTTCTTCCACAGTGACCCGGTTGTTTACAGCATTGGACCTAAGTGCGCACACACACAGACATGCACACTGACGAATTTGCACATACACATATACATATGCATATGCATATGCATACACATGCATGCAGACAGACAGAAGACAGACAGAGACACAGACAGACAGACAGACAGAGACAGACATAGAGACAGAGAGACAGACAGACAGACAGACAGGCAGGCAGGCAGGCAGGCAGGCAGGCAGCCAGACAGACAGACAGACAGACAGACACCCACATACATGCATGCATGCATATACATACATACATACATACATACATACATACATACATACATACATACATACATACATACATACATACATACAAACGTACAAACGTACAACACCACAACACCACAACACAACACAAAACAACACAACACCACACCACAGGACACCGCACCACACAACAGAACACAACACGAGACAAGAAAAGACAAGACAAGACAAGACAACACAACACAACACAACAGCTCAACACACAAAACACAAAACACAAGAACAAAAAAACACTTCACAACACAACACAACGCAACGCAACGCAACACAGCACAGCACAACACAACACAACACAACACACAAAGCACAACACAACTCAAAACACACAACACACACACAACACAAAAGACAGCACAAAACACAGAACAAAACACAACACACCACAGAACAAAACACACAACACAATACGAAACACGACACCAAGCGCAACACAAAACACAACACAAAACACAACTTAAAACACAACTCAACACACAACACACACAACCCACACACACATATAGACACACAGACACACACAGACACACACAGACACACACACACACAGACACACACAGACACACACACACAGACACACACACACACACACACAGACACACACACACAGACACACACACACAGACACACACACACATACACACACAGACACACACACCCGCCCGCCCGCCCGCCCGCTGCTGCCGCTTTCGCTTTGCCAAGCGCCGCTTTCGCTTTCGCTTCGCTTTCGCTTTCGCTTTTCGCTTTCGCTGCTTGCCGCTTTCGCTTTGCTGGCTATTGCTTGCTGCTGCTGTCATTGCTGCTTGAGTGGCTTGCTGGCTTTCGCTGCTTTTCGTGGCTTCGGCAGTTTTCCATGGCTTGAAAGCTGCTGCTTTCGCTGCTGTCATTGCTGAGACCCCATTTGAGGTGCTGCTTTCGCCATATGTCACTGCTGCTTTCGCTGCTATTGCTGTCTATTGCTGCTGCTTATGAGACCAGATGATAGACAGATGACAGGAATGAATCTGGGGAAGGATGATGATGACGCAGACGATGATGATGATGCGATGCAGATAAAGATGATAAAGATGTGATGATGCGTGATGCGATGATGATGATGCGGATGAGCGCATGATGCGATGCGCGATGATGATGCGATGATGCGATGCATGATGATGCGATGATGCTATTTATGATGCATGATGCGATGATGATGCGATGCGATGATGTTGATAAGATGATGCGATGCGATGGCGATGCATGATGCGATGATGCGATGATGATGATGTGATGATGTGATGTGATAAGATGTGATGCGATGTGATAGATGCGATGATGTGATGTGATGTGATGATGATGATGATGCGATGATGCACGATAAGATGTGATGATGTGATAGATAAAGATAAGATGCGAATGTGATGCGATACGATGTGATGTGATGTGATGATGCGATAAGATAAGATGATGATGATGATGATGCGATGATGATGATATGATAAGATGATGTATGATAGATAAGATAGATAGATAAGATGATGATGTGATGATGATGATGCGATGATGTGATGATGTGATGTGATATGATATGATGAAGATGATGATGATGTGATGTGATGCGATGCGATGATGCGATGCGATGCGATGTGATGATGCATGCGATGATGATGCGATATGATGATGATGCGATGATGCGATGCGATGATGCGATGCATGATGATGATGCGATGCGATGCGATGCGATGATATGATGATGATGATGCGATGATGCGATGTGTGAGGTGATGCAGACAGATGTGATATGAAAGATGTGATGCGATGATGATGAAAGCTTACGAGATAAGATGTGAGATAAGATTTGAGCAGATGCGATGCGATAAAGATACGCGACGCGACGCGACGACGCGACGCGACGCGACGCGACGCGACGCGACGACGACGACGACGCGACGCTGACGCGATGCCGATGAAGACGACGCGACGACGCGACGCGACGCGCGACGCGACGCTGACGCGCGACGCGACGCGACGATGCGACGACGACGACGCGACGACGCGACGCACGCGACGCGACGACGCGACGCGACGCCGACGAAGACGACGCGACGCGACGCGACGCGACGACGCGCGACGGCGACGCGACGAGACGACGCCGACGCGACGCGCACGCGACGCACGAGATCGACGCGATCGACGACGGACGCGACGGACGACGGACGCGACGGACGACGACGCACGACGACGGACGACGATCGACGACGACGCGATGGACGCATCGACGCGACGACGACGCGGACGACGGACGATCGACGACGGACGATGACGACTTCGACGACGATGATCGACGACGGACGCGACGGACGATCGACGCGACGCGACGACGACGCGACGGGACGGACGACGGACGGACGACGACGACGGACGACGACGACGACGTGGACGATCGGACGCGCATCGACGACGGACGATGACGCACGGACGATCGACGCACGGACGACGACGCGATGGACGACGGGACGACGGACGCGACGGACGCGACGGACGCGACGGCGCACGGACGATCGACGCGACGGACGCACGACGCGACGGACGACACGCGATCGACGCTACGGACGATCGGACGACGACGACGACGCATCGACGACGGACGCACGGACGCACGATGACGACGCATCGGACGATCGACGCATCGACGACGACGACGGACGACGGACGGCGGTGGTCGACGGCCTGACGCATCGACGCAGGACGCATCGACGTTGATGTGATTGATGATGGATGCGATGGATGATTGATCGCGATGGATGATGGATGATGGATGCGATTGATGATGATGCGATGGATGGCTGGATGCATGGATGCATTGATGATGGATGCATTTCTGGATGATGATGCATGGATGATTGATGATGATGATGGATGATGGATGTGATTTATTGATGCATGGATGATTGATGATGGATGCGATGCATTGATGCGATGATGATGGATGATGGATGCGATGATGAATATGATGGATGCGAGATGATCGCGATGATGGTGATGATGTGATGTGGTGTGTGATGTGATGTGATAAGATGTGATAAGATATGATGTGATAAACGATGCGATGTGATGTGATACGATGTGATACGATGTGGTGAGGTGTGGTGATGCGATGTGATGTGATACGATATGATATGATGTGATGCAGATAAGATAAAGATAAGATAAGATAAGATACGATGCGATGTGATGCGATGATAAAGATAAGATGCAGATGCGATGATAGATATGATGATGTGATGATAAGATAAGATAAGATGATGTGATAAGATATGATGATAAGATGATGATATGATGTGATGATGATGATACGATAGATAAAGATGATGTGATTTCAGATGTGATAGATAAGATAAGATAAGATGATGTGATAAAGATAAGATAAGATGTGATGTGATGATACGATAGATAGATAGATAGATAGATAGATAGATAGATAGATAGATAGTGATAGATAGATAGATAAGATAAGATGATAGATAGATATGATGATGTGATAAGATAAGATAGATAGATAAGATAGAAAGATAAGATGTGATAAGATGAAGATGTAGATAGATATGATGTGATAGATTGATATGATGCGATGATGATGAGATGCGATGCGATGCGATGCGATGCGATGCGATGTGATCGCGACGCGAGAACGTGACGCGACGCGACGCGGACGGACGCGACGCGACGCGACGACGACGACGCGACGCGACGCGACGCACGCACAGGACGCGACACGCGACGCGACGCGACGCGACGACGACGCGACGCGACGCGACGCGACGCGACGCCGCGCGCGATCGCCTCGCGATCCTGGTCGTGAGGATCCCCTGCGCTTTCCCGCCTACATCGACCAGGATGCTGGGCAGGCGTGCGAGACGACGCGACGCGAGACGACGCGACGCCGCTGACGCTGACGCACACACTCTCCCCAAAGCGCAGCGACGGCTCGACGACGCGACGCGACGCGACGCGACGACGACGACGCGCGACGCGACGCTGACGCGACGAAAGATCGCGACGCGATCTGAGCGCGACGCGACGCACGCGACGCGAGCCCGCGCGACGCGACGCGACGCGACGCACATCGACGACGCAGACGACGCGACGACGACGCGACGACGCACGCGACGCACGCGACGCGACGCGACGCATCGCCGAAACACGCATCGCAAGACGCGACGCTGGCACATCTACACGCTGTTATCCCACGCGACGTGATTGACGACGCGAGCACACTATTCACGCATATACGCTGCTGTTATTATTCCTTACAATATGTATACGCACGCCACATTCAGTAAATAGATATGTATACATACACGCCAGCATATTATTATTACACCGAAAGTTTTTGATTTAGGGTCAACCAGAATTCTGGCAACGCGGTTGATGCGTTCACGCCATTGAAGGTTACGCAGCCAGGAACGGGTTGAGCAATCGATATTTGTCATGTGAGGCGCTTCCGTTCATCCAATCGTGACCAGAATTATGCACATTTGATTCATCAATAGAAAGCTCCCCAGGTCACATGGGATCATTCAGTTTTGCTGGTGATAAATCTAAAAAGCTATTGATCCAGCAGAGAAAAGTCCACCCGAGGTGATGATGCTCGTGGGCGTCAGTGCCATCGCCATGAGAACCAGCATTGCGGACAAGCTTGTCCGCGAGGCGAACGGGGAGGACATGGCAATTTGGTTGCGTCTTGAACCTTTACAAATAAGGCAAATGTTCGTTTTCCCACAAGCCAGCAAACAAGCGAACATTTTTGTGCAGGGGGAAACAGCCTCAAACGTGAGAGGAACGCCCGGGGAGGGGGAGGAAGGTTTGGGATTGCAAAATTAGGGGACGCGCAAAATGGGCGCCCTCCTTTTGGTTCTCCTTAAAATCAACCCCAAAAGGTGCCATCAAGAAAGATGCAGCGATGCATACTTTTTGTTACAAGTCGGGCTGCGCAAAGGTTCCTTTACGAAAGCACTGGCCACTTGCAATGGAAACCAAGCAGTCATTCTAGCAATAATATCTGGTTTGGGCAAGTTCTGCACTGTTCTTCCTATGTATTTAGTTTTGCTTTTTTGGTTTTGCTCATTTTTGGCGAAGGTTGAGAACAAGAGCTGCGAACCGAACGCCCAAGGAATCTCCATCGTCAAGAGCTGCTTTTTACTCCTCGGGTCAGCATGACACCCAACACATCCTCATGTGTAGAGGCTCCAAGAAGGCCGGCTCAAGATTATGCAGGGGAACACGCCCGAGCTCAGAAGACGGGTCCCGGCACTTTGCAGACACAGACATGTCTCAGGCCGTGCTGGCTTTGGGCGCTGTGCTCATCTTCCTGGGCACGCCCCGCCGCACGCCGATGGCGGTTGGGCGGGGCCCAAAGTGACTTGGGGGCAAGGGAAGCCTTTTTCACATGCAACCTGACCTCTTTCCAATCAGAGTGGACAGGGTCCTTCAGAAGTAGCCTGACCACATCTTCTTGCCTTCTGCTGCTTGTGGCAGCACCCTGGGAAGACCAAAAGTCAGCAACAAATGCAAAGCTTTGGGTTCCCACCGATTTGGACTTCCCCCGGAAAAAGTTGCAAATCCGATTTGGGGCCCCGGTTGGGGTCGGTAGCTCATGGCCCTTCAGTCGCTGGAGGTCGCTAACGGCTCCTGACAATTTGCGGCTGGGGTGCCACGCATGCTTCAGGCGCTTTGAAGGCGACCACGCGGGGATGAATTGCTTTTCTAGCTTGTATTTAAAAAAAAAAAAAAAAAGGTTTTTAGCAAGTCTGGTTGTTTTCGATTGAAACACCCAACCGTTGTTCTGGGGAACGCCGGCGGTTTTGCTGGCGCACATTGCCGGGAGTCTATCCGGACACTGCCTAGGCTTGGGAACGGGCCTCGAGGTCTCGTCCGCCATCCCGAGTCCCACCGCGCCAAGTCTGGGCTGCGGCTTTCTGCGTTTCCCCCCCCCTCGGCCCGCGAAGCCGATCCGGATCCCGGAGCTTCCTTTTTCTGGAGCCCGCCCCGGCGATCGCATTTGAGGACCGGCGAAGGGTGGGGTCATAGTCGTCAAAGGCTACTCTGCGGATGGAACAACCTGCCGAACACGAGATCTTCCCGGGTTCCGTAGTTATTTGGGGCGTCACATCTATTTTCAAGGCCTTCGACAAGTGGGTCCGCTCAGACCGCGCTTTGTTTTTGTGTCAAACACTCAAACGCATCATCTGTTGGGCCAATTTGTTTCAAGAGCATCTTTTTGCGGTGGCGGTCAAAGGAGAAATGCAGTGAGCCCGGTGTTTGGCGTCGACCGCCGCCGACCGCAGCTGCGGGCTCGGCGGAAAACCGTGTTTTTTTTCGCGCCTGCGATCCATGGCGCCTCGTAGAGCTCGACGATGGCAGGGGCTGGGGCTGGGGGGGCCGCCTCCCCTGCTTCCCTAAAACCAAGGCCGTAAGTCTGGCGGGAAATCCAGGAGAAGGGACTTTAGGAGAGGGGGGAGTTCAGTTGCATCCTATCTTCTTGGCGCCCAACTTGGTCCTCCCACTCCGCAGCCTGAAAAGGAGATGTGATGATATTCCTCGGACTCTGCCCCAAACTCTTAAAGCATGTGTACTTGGCCGTGCGTCCGGCAAAGTGACATCCCCGACAATATTACCCTGCAGATATATAGTGCAAAGTAAAACGTCTCCAAGTTGCTAGGATTTTCACCCTTTGGATCAGTTGAGCTAAGGTAGCTAACTGCATCCTGTTGAAAGGGGTTTAGAGCGTACTCAACGGAGCACACGTGCGACTGGTTGACCCAGTGGATCTAGTCGTCTCCTTCGGTAGCCAGGCTGTTTTCCGCATTGTTACATGAGGGCTGTATCTCCGTTGCCTACTATAGGCTCTTAGGGGTAAAGCTGAGGCCAATGAGTCGGATTTCCAATCACCCACCACAACCGACTTGGAGTGTTCCAGGATCCCGACCATCTCCGACCCCTATCACTTATCCGAAGCGAATCGACCTTTTGATCTGACATTCTGACTTTCCGTAGTTGTTCAGATTCGCTCGTGAACTTAGTCATCGGCTCCAACAGCTAAGATTGTATGGTGGTTGGATTGTTCTAACAATACAAGCCCAATGCTCTCCCACAGTGAGAGGTGGGTTTTGTTCTTTGGGCGCTCCACTGATGACTGTGGAGCCTGAAAACCACCAGCCAGGCCGGCAGTCTAAACAATTCAAACGGCAATTCGCGCCTTGCGAGGAAACGCTGTGGTCGTCTCCCATTGGGTTCTTACTGGTTTCCCTGTAAACCACCACCTGCCAGGCCCTCTCCAATGGCTAAAAATGGCCCCCCAACATAGCAAGCCCTTTGATTGTGATTGCAGGCCCTTCAGGTTACTTGGGTGCTAACCATTTGGTTTCTGGGGTCCCCTGCCGGGGGTATATATCCAAAACTCTAAGTTTTCAAATGACTTCAGCTGGAGTTGCTTGGGTCATTTTGAGATTCCTCCGCCGCCCGACCCTTCGCAGGCTAGCGCCGGCGCTGGCGCTCGGCCTGGTGCTTGCCATGGGCGAGGCGCGCGCCGCTTCGAGCAAGCTCCCTATGGGCGAGACGAACTGTCGCGGGGTATTGGTCCTCTCTGGAATATGTTGTATTTCCCCTGTTGGTTTTAAAGGGAATCTATCACTACTGGAAATATTTTCATTTTTCCAGGGGACTTCAGCAAATTGAGGCTTGTGAAGCGGGACGGACAGGTCTGGCGGTTCATGCACGGTGCATGAGCATCGTCCAAGCGCGCCGCAATCGAAACCCAGGCAAGTGAAGCTTAGAAAGAGAAGAGTCCCAACCATAGACGCATTGGATCCGCAACTCGTATCAAGCTCACCCATTCCAGACTGCGGGATTGCACTGGAGAGTGAGAGAGAGAGCGAGAGAAATGGGAGAGGCAGAGAGAGAGAGAGACAACAAATACAGGGTCCAGCATAGTGAAGACCCATTAATTACTTTGGGATTGATTCCTCATTTTCAATTTAAGCACAAGTGACAAAAAGTGACTATGTGTGTAAACTTGCGAGACGAGTCCTAAAATAAAAAGAGCACAAGAATAGACAATTGGCGTTGGGTGCCATTGTCATTGGGAGCAATCTACCCATGTGGCAGGGTCACTGGAGCCAGATTTGGGAGCTAAATTGACTGCAGGGTGCAGTGGTCTGGATCTTAGTGACAGGCATTTGTGGTGAGAAAACGCGTCCAATGGGCACCCAGGATTGATAAGCCCCTTGTTTGTTGATCAGTAGGGGTGTCGTACTAACGAGAATCCATGTGTTTCGTTCTTTTTTGGGGGGGACGCCCGCCGACAGCTTAAAATTCACCGGAGTCAACATTACCTGCCACGCATCTTGAGACCGAGGAGATTTCCAGGTGGCTGAGCAGCTACGCATAGGTACTTGCTACCTACCCAGGCTTGAAAGAACTGCTTGGGCACGTCCGCTGGGGCACGTATTTACTCCTTGATTAGCATTGGCCATATTTGAGCATGAATGCAGGCCCTTTGTGAACCCTGGCACTGATTTGAAAGTCTCATGCAGAGACACCCACGGAAGGCCTGCAAAGGCGCGATGGCAAACCAGATTGACTATGTCAGTCGTTGTTCAAAAGGGGAGCTCGTAAAATTGTTGGGTTCAAAAATGTTCACAAGAGCCCGAACCTCGCGCGGTGCCTTTTTGTCAATCCCTTGCACATCAAGTACCAAACAAGGGGTGCCCTGGAATGAACCCGGGCGAAGTTGGGGCCTAAAAATGCCCCTCATGCATTCCAGCACCCTCCAAACGACCCCGTCCGCCCTCCCCCCCCCTCGTGCCGCCGACTCGTGCCATGGACGCTTGGAGTCGAATGTTGGCACCCCTCAAAACCCCACCCCCGCACCGCATGCGCCGCCAGGCCTTCGCCGGCCTGCGCGCCAGAGGCTGGGGCCTGTGACATGAGCTCGTTTTTGAACAGGGCCTTTCAGGTTCATGTCTGCCGTCAATGAAGGTGGCCAAGTGGCGCTTAGCATAAGGGTTCGACTTCTGGCAATGCTTCAGAACCATCGCTGTCCCCAGGATTTTGACTGGCCCATCGGAGATCCAGTTGTTTGCAGGCTTCTTTGTAGACCTGTTCGATGATCAGTGAACTGGGTTTCCTGGAGCAGGGTGTGGAAAAGTTGGTTTTAAGCTTTGAGGCCGCCTCCTCCGATGCCAAGGGGGACGCGCTAGACAAGAAGTTTAGGGATATTTCGCGCTGCTACAGGTTTTGCCTTTTAGACTCTCTGTCAATGGCCCCCCCGAAAAGAACGACAATAGAACAACAAACAACAACATGTCTAGACGTGCTGGAAAGACACGGTCCAGAGGGCGAACCATGATCCCCGGTTTGTTATCGGTCTCCAGGTCGTGTTCCCAGAGCACGGCTCTCACCCGACCTGATGTTACCTACTTTTTGTCAAGGGACCAAACAAAATTCCCGTTCGCTGATTCACATGGAGCTCCCAGCGAAAGCATCCAACGTCTGGAGGAATCTCCTTTTGGGATGGGTAACTTGCTTGGCTCCTTCCGTTCATTTGCAGCTTCGATGTCTCTTTGGGCCAGCCTCCGAGACCCCAGGCGCGCCGCGGAGTTGGGCTTTGCGGGCCCTACAGCCAGGGGAGATCCCCACAGGAGATGAGCTCCTGGAGGAGGGAAGTCGAAGAGTTGGAGAGGGCCACGACTAAACGAGCTCATTTTCTAACGGGTTCCCATGCCTTGCGTGCAGGACAGTCATGTGTTCGCATCCCACTTGGGAACCCCTGTGTTACTGTAGAACTTGGGTGGTGGAGTTGGCTTCGTCGCTGCAGGGTAGGCTTAGGGCATCCATTCCGCCCAATTTATGCGTTGGATCCCCGCATGTATTCTGCACGCAGGGTTGTTCTTGGCACGTTTCCTGTGAATAGCTGAAGGGCAGGTACGACTTGGGTCCAGGTTTAGCCCGCATATGGCAGAGTCGTTGCACACATGCCCCGCTTACCGTTCTTAGGCTTCACATGTGTTTCAATCAACCCGGTCATGATTTGTTGGGAGGAATCGGCCACGGACCCACTTCTTGAATACGGGTTCACCTGCTTCGCTTTTCCCTTCCTGAACCCCAGAAAGGCAGGTCCCATCCCAACAGGGGTTTTCAAAGGGATGGGTTTGTTCGGCTCCGTAATCCGTGTTATTTCTGGATATTTCTGGGCAAGTTAACTTGCAACCTTACGCCCAAAGTTTCCTATAATATAAAGGCTGATTTTAGGAGTACCACCTATTTTGGGAGTATCCCATCCAGAGACATGTGCCATGGTCAGGAAGGGCCTTTTGCTGGGGGCGACTTCGGATAGTCATCGACCAATAAGGGCGTCTCAACATGGGTGGCATTGCTGGGCTTCGGGAACAAGAGGCGGGGTCTGTCAAGGGTATCCTCAAAAAGCGTCAAGCATCAGTGTTCTTGCCCCCTTTGGGCAACTAGAAATCAGGGTCAAGCTTTGGGACCTGTGCTGCAAGTGCACCAAAAAGAAAGTTGGAGAGCCGAAATGCCGATTTCGGTCAGTGCTCGGTTTTTGGTTTGCCTGGAAGGTCTTCTTGAGCCATGGCTAAAGGCAAATCGCCAGCTGCCGATCTCCGGGAGGCCGCAGAGCAAGTCAGGGAGCAGGAGGTGATCCAATCTGCCAGCGCCCGAGGGGCCGAGGGACGAACGGGGCCAGGAGCCTCCCAAACTCCTTTCTGCTTTGTCGGGACTGAAAATAGAAAGCAGAACCCCAAAACCAGAGTGATTTTTTTTCCTTTTTTTCTGGGGTCTCCTCCCAAACTCTTTTGGGGGTGGACTCAATATAAAGCAGAGTCTGAACATGCGATTCTGCGTGGCTCAGATGTGGACCAAGAATAGGGGTGTTGCATAGAGGGACTCCTTCACGGTTTGCCTAAGGAAACGCAATTCCTGACTCTCGTCCGGGTCAATGCCAATTTGCGGGGAACAACAGTCAATTTGTCGACCGTCATC